>PVJH01015113.1:0-54862 GCA_004026705.1 Nesogale talazaci
AGGAACTTGTTAAGGCACCCTGGTATGTCTTCTCCCACTTCTGGGTGTAGACAAGGCACTTCTGATGTGCAGCAGCCCATGTGACAGAGAAGCACTGCCCATAGGTTTGTCGTGGCTGTGATCTTGAAGGAAGCAAATGGTCAGATCTTCTATGAGGCCAACTTTTCATACAGCAGCCGAGCACTTAGCTGCTGTGACTCCAAGGTTTTTTAAGGGTACGTGTTCCTCGTTTCCTGGCCACATTCTATTTTTCCTGCGTACTTCCTTATGTTACACTTTGTAATTAGTTGTGTCTAATTTGTTCCCCACGATGTGAGCGCTGGGAGGATAAATATCACTTCATTTTTGGTCAATAGATCAAGGATGTAAACATTCTTTACCTCAGACAGAGTGCATTGGTTATTAGGTTCCCTACAGATCTAGTTGGGGGCTTTGTGAATGAATATAGATTAGTATCTGACATATGGGCTAACATCAGATTTATGGACTTGATCTGGACTGAACCAGAATGTTTTCTTAATATACAATCACTGTCATCCATAGCCTTCTGCAAACTGGTTGCTCAAAATTCAAGCTCCGGTGCAGTCTCCTCCTTTGATCTTAGATTTTATCGCGAATAACTCTCTGGTCACACTGGTCAATGTACACTTAAGCGCATCTCTCGCCTAAATAAAATTCTGTTTCATCTCGGGGGTAAACACCTTCCATTTTAAGAAGAGCCATGTGCTCCCTCTGGTTCCATAGTCCCCGTTTATAACCCACAAAAATGGGCTTGGACCACAGCCTTCCAGACCTATTTGACACTTAGAAGTCCTGTTCCCAGCAGTCCCCCACAGGCTTCAATATGGTGTGAAAGGGCAAATCATGCTACATTTTAACCTAACTGCATCTCCCATAATTAACTTTAGACTCCTCTGTCTGCTAACCTGGTTATTCACCACCTCCATGATGCTCAGGGGGTAATAACCTGAGCCTTAATCCATGTGTGCACCCTGCAAGTGGAGATGGAACATTTTCTTTTATCCACAACCTTCTGCAAACTGGGTGCTCACAATTTAAACTCTGACACTGTTCCCTCTTTTGGATTTGGATTTAAGTATTTACAATCTTTGGATCATGCATGCTGATGTGCTGTTTCTGTGTGGACTTAGTTAATGCCCCACTCTTGTTTGAAGACAAGATTTTAAGAACCCAGACACTATTCTTTCTGCACGATCTAGTTTCTGCACCACACTTTGCGACAGCACCCATATCTTTAGTGATCTCTTCACGATGCTGAGCATCAAGCAGGGCCACGTCATAGGGACTAATTGAGCTGAGGCGGGGGCTAGAATTAAGTACAAGCTCAAACTCCATTTCTATAGCGTTGGCTTTTATCTGTCTTTGGTTCACTTTAGAAACATCATTGTGATTGTTGAAGATGTCGACAGTTTGTCATTGTGAGTGTGTGAGAGCATTATAAATCATCCCAATAGCATAAGGCAATTTTATTAACTGTGTCATTAACTTAGCCCTTGGTATTAAATCTAAAACACTATTGAGAAAAGGACATTATACAAATATAGACTGACGGGCTGAGCCCCAGTGGCATAGTGGTTGTGCGCGGGACTGTGGCCCACTGGGATGGAGGTTCAATTCCAGCAGCGACTTCACAGAAGCAAAGGCTGGGCCTCTTATGCCCACCACCAGAGAGCAGTGATGCCCCCCCAAAAAAACAAAAACAAAAAAATACATAGGCTGGCTACAAACTAAGTTCTGTAAATTGTTGACTTGTACATGTCAAACTCCTAAGTGATTGGACACTATTTAAACAAGCAATGGAAGTTGGTGAGTTAAACACAAACATCAACCAATAAGGTTTACCAGCTGCAATGCTTCATTTGCTCGGAACCTTTCCATAGTCTGATGAGTCGATGAGTCCTGGGACGCTCCAGCAGTGCTGATAGACTATAGCCCACTCCAAGTGCGTCTCATGACACTAACACTCGGATCTTGAGCAAAACAAGTCTCTAAACCATGCAGTAAAAGAATTGGCAAACAAGCCACAAACATTACAACCTAGGTAAGAATTCCTTGAAAAAATATATTTCTTATAATACCAAATATTGGTTCACCATATGATCCCTCGATGATGCTCTTAGGTATTTACCTAATGTATTTACCATATGTCTGCATGAAAACCTTCCCGTGAATGTTCTGTAGATGTGCCCAAACTGCTGTCCACCCAGGGAATGGACACACAAGCTGTGGTATAGTGATGCAGTGGAGCATGATTCAGCAAGGGAAAGAAAGGGCTGTCCAGCTAGGAAGAGACATGCAGGAACCTTCAGTGTGCCTTGTTAGGTGCCAGAAGCCACAGACTGTATGATTCCAACTCGGTGGCACTCTGGACAAGGCACAACTATGGTGACAGCCAAAGAGCACATGGAGCCCGGGACATTTTTCAGGCAGTGCGACTATTTTGCAGGACGTGATCATGGTGGATTCGTGATGCTAAACATTTGTCAGCATGCACAGAACTATACAACACCAAGGGTGAGCCCTGCAGTGACCTGCGCACTTCACTAAGTAATGACCTAGTCATTTTAGTTACGTCAGTTAGAACAGAGGCATCACTTGAATGCAGCATGTTACCTAGAGGGAGACAGTAGGCAGGGCAAAGAGGGAGACTATGGAAACTCTTATTTCCTGCATAATTTCTAAACAAAACCTAAAGTAATCTTAAGAATAGGATACGAAAGAAAGTCTATTTAAAAACAAGTCTATTTAAGCTCACCCCCCCAAACCTAAATGTCCAAAGGGTGGGTGGCAGGAAACTTTTTATAGCTGATTCAGGTCTAGAAGAAGTTTTGGGTTTCAACAACAGTATGGTTATCAATTTATGAACTGATATACCATCATTCGTGTTGTTTTCAAAGTTGTCCTATTTACAGATGAGAAAACTGAGGTTCAGAGAGGTCAAAGGTTGCCCAAAATCATTGAGATGAAGGCGGTGAGACTCGTGTAAAATGTATGGCTCAGGAAAATTTGAAAACACAGTGGCAACAGGGAGATGGAGGCATGGGAGTTTCCCATCAGGATTTCTTAAGGATCTGAGCACATCCCTCTGGGATCTTTCCAATGGCATCTCGGAGCTGGGTAACTGCAGCAGGGGCATCACTCTGTCCTTACCTGGTGGAGGGGCGGGCACTTAGAGGCCCAAGATGCTTTCAGAGCTGCCTGCTACCCTTCAGCCTAGACCAGAGAAGACAGCCCTGTGCACACAGGGACACCATTGTGGATGCTCCAATCCCATTTCTTAAGTGAAGGGAAATGTCAGCTCCCGCATGGTCCTCATCTGGTGCGCCTGCACTCCCGGGCTCATGTTGCTGAAGGAAGAGAACTCATAAATCACAGCTTTCCGCACCGCACGGGGGGTGCTGTTTCAGCTTCCTGATGACCAAGCAGAAGGAGCCATCATTCTATAAACGACTCCACAGCCCTCTCCCCTAAACAGAGTCACGAATCTGTGGGTCCAGGGGAAAAACAACATAGCCGAACACCCACCAATAGAAAGAGGTCATGAATGCGGAAGAGGACCATGAAGTTACCATCTGAATTCAAAGCCTTTTGCTTATTACCACCCCACCCTCTAGTTTACGATCAGCAGTATTATGAGGTGAACATGAGGTGCTGGTAGGTCTCTTCATTAATTGCCTACTATGTGCTAAGTGCTGTCCACATGGCTGATTTCTCACAGCAGGGGGCATGGCAGTCTTCCCAATGTGCGGATGAGACGCTGAGCCTCAGAAAGACTCCGTTGCATGACAGCTGGCTCAACAGCTCTACCCGGCTATCTAGAAGTAACCTGTGCCTCAGAAATACCTGCTTTTCTTTTTGACAAAATCTTCAGATAATGTACCTCAAAATTTTATTCATTTTGTTGCTGTGGTTGTGCCTACACACAGCAAAGCATACACCAATCCAGCAGTTTCTAGATGAACCATTTAGGGAAGTGATTGGCTAATTGCTTCCCTGCTAAATTGCCTCCTTTGCCATAAGACCAGAAGAACTGGAGGGTGCCAACATCAGGACTAGACACTGTGATCAAAGATTTTATAGAAAAATCTCAATTAAAGAGGCAGGGTGGGAGTGGGAATGCAGCAGAGAGTTTCAAAATATTGGGGATTCCAGTTTCCCTAGAGATCAAAGATTTTATCGAAAAAAAATCCTAATTTAAGAGTCAAGGTGGAGATGAGAATGCAGTATACAGTTTCAAGATATTGTGAATTCCAGATACATTCTCCACAATACATGGAGAAAAGATTGAAGTTGTCTAGATTTTGCCTTGCTTAGACCCACCATCAACGCTCATGGAAGCAGCAGTCAGGTCAAAGCTGCATTGTGTTGGGTCAGCCTGCTGCACAAGACTTCTTTAGAGCATTGAAAGGCAAGGACGTTACTTTGACTGGTGAAACCCTTCTCCAATCTGTTTTCCTGATTTGTTCCTCCCTCATCTACATAAATTCACTGGTGCCTAAGGTTCCTTTCTAATCGAAATTTCTAGTGGCTGTCATCAATTTGATCCACATGCAATTTGATCCAGAAGAACATAGTACTCAACACAGGCATTTCTTTTACTAGTTAAGCTGAGCTGCTTCTTCGACTTTAGTGGCTACTCTTTTGCTTAAGGTTTAAAGATGATCGCAGGGCAATAGTTTTAGGGTTCATTCAACATTGACGACTCTAGGGAATCTGGAATCCCCAGTATTTTGAAACTTTATACTGCATCCTCATCCCCACTCTAACTCTTTAATTGGGATTGTTCTATAAAATCTTTGATCTCTAGGGAATCTGGAATCCCCAATATTTTGAAACTCTCTGCTGCATTCCCACCCCCACTCTGCCTCCATAATTGAGATTTTTCTATAAAATCTTTGATCACAGTGTCTAGTCCTGATGTTGGCACCCTCCAGTTCTTCTGGTCTTGTGGCAAAGGAGGCAATTTAGCAGGGAAGCAAGTAGTCACACATTGCGGATGTTCCTTCTACTCCCGACCCTTCTTTTTCTCTTGCTCCCGGTGGATAGAGACACACTGAACCTTCGATGGCTGTGGCAAGCTTTTAGGACTTCAGATACTACACAATAAGTTAGGAGATAGAAGAAAAGCACAAAACCTGGCCAGTTAACTGAGATATCCCATAAAACCTAAACCTATGCTATGACCCTAAACCTTTAAAGTTCATGAACCCAGATCTCATAAGGTCTTTTGTTGTACAAAGCAGCCTCACCAGCTACTCTTCTTTGTCACTGTTGTAAATACATTTATCTGGCGCCTTTTACAGGTGTGCAACGTCTGGACACCAAGTACAATCACCGGCTGTGCACCCCTGCTCTTAATGAATGCAATATTAGCATCACTATTTATACCTGGACTGCAGCTTTCAGTATGGATTATAACTCAGAAGACCCAAATCCTCAGTACTGCATCAACAGGGAGCATCATGATACATGGAGAAAAGATTGAGGTTGTCTAGATTTTGCCTTGCTTACAACCACAGTCAACACTCTGGAAGCAGCTGGTCCGGAGGTCAAAGGTGCATTGCGTTGGGTCAGCCTGCTGCACAAGATTTCTTTAGAGTATTGAAAAGCAAGGGCGTTTCTTTAAAGGCAATTTCCAATGGCCTATTATGTATGTGAAAATTGGATATTGAATAAAAAGACCAAAGGAAAATTGATGCATCTGAATTGCGGTGCTGGTGAAGAATATTAAAAGTATCTTGGACTGCCTAAAGGACAAAAAAAAAATGTCTTGGAAGAAGTACCACCAATATATTCCTTAGAGGCTGGGATGGTGAGACTAATTTACATGCTTTAGGCGTGTTGTCAGGAGAGACCAGTCCCCGGAGAAGGACATCCTGCTTAGTAAAGTGGAGGGGCTGCAAGAAAGAGGAAGGGACTCGCCCAGGTGGACGGACACAGTGGCTGCAGCGATGGGCTGAAGCAGAGGAGTAGTTGTGAGGCTGGGGCAGGACTGAGCAGAACAGGGTCAGAACCAACCCAAAGGGAGCTTGCTTCTGTACCCAATCATAAACTTGGTTCCCTAAACACTTGTCATTTCTTGTTATATATACGTGACAGTCACCTAATCTGGTGTCCAGTTGAGGATTCAGAGTGTAGGGGTGGAGTCTAGCCTGTCAATCTGGAGATAGCCAATGAGACCTCTGTGTGGGCATAGCCTTCTCCTGAGAATTCTGGGAAATGGGGTACTTCCTTCTTGGAGGCAGAGACACTATCTTTCTCAGTTCACTTTCTTGGAGACTCTACTGACAATGCTCACTGCCTGAGAAACTCTCTCTGCAAGACTTTCCTGAGGAGAAGCCCCATGGACCTATTCTGATGTAGCCCTGCAAACTGGAGCAGCTGTGTGCAGACCTCCGCCAGTGCTGCAGTGCTCACTCCACCACTGGATCCAAGGACTTTCTATGCCCACTGACCTGTGACCTTCCTGCATTCGGCATCATTGCATGTGTTTTGTGAGTCTGAAGAGGACTTATTGATGGATATTGAACTTGTGACCTTGAACTGAACTGGGTTGGAATGTTTTCTTAATGTACAACAACCCTTTATTTAAAACTGTCTCTCATATACATATGTTTATGGATTTGTTTCTCTAGTCCACTTGGAGTAACTATATATATAATCGGGTCATATATTATTTCTTTTTGTGATTGACTTATTTCACTCAGTGTGTCTTCAAAAGCCATCTGTAGTGTAGCATGAATCAAGACTGTTTTTACTACCCACTGAGCAGTCATCCAGCATATGTATGTACCGTGTCTGGTTCTCTCTGCATTGGTTCTTGGGCATTTAGACTGTTTTCCTCTTTGGGTTATATTGTGAATAGTTCTGTAATGAACACTGTTGTATAAGCTTCTGTTGGAGTTTCTGCGTTGAAGACTTTGGGGGTACACATAGGAGTGGAATTGCTGAGTCATCTGATAGTTGTATTTTTAGTTATTATTAATATTTTTTGGAAACTGCCTCTCTGCTTTCCACCATGGCTACAGCATTGTGCATTTCCCTACATCCAGCCGCCTGTGCTCTCTTCTCTCCAGGCCTCGCCATCCTGGTGTGAATGAAGTGGTCCCTCACTGTGCTTTCGAACTGCTTCTCTGTGATGGTCCCTGGCACAGAGCCTCGTTGCTTCTTGTCATCTCGACATCAATGTCTCACGTCCTTTGCCCACTTTCTGACGGTTTGTTTGTTTTTTTGTCATGAAGTTGTTGACGTTTCATCTCTATTTTTGATGATTTGATTCTGATCAGGTGTCTGGGGTCCAAAGCCATTTTCCCAGCAGTTCGCCTGCCCTTCTCTTTGGGGGAAGCTTTTTGGTGAACGTGAGTTTCTAAAGTTTTGGAGGTCCCATTTATCTATTTTGCCTTCTGCTGTTTGTGCAGCTGTTATTATGTGAGCGAATCTACTGTTCAAAGTCAGGCCTGCCTTTCCACACACTCCCCCGCCCCCCTCCCTGGTTCTTCTAAAAATATTGTTCAAGTTTGTACCCTTAGATCCTGGGTCCATTTGAATTTGGTTTGGGCATGCTGTGAGGCTTGGATCCTGTTCGATTTCCCTGCGTGTGGACAGATAACGTATGTGAAGGCTCAGACCACTGAATCACATTCTATTTCAAGCTTCTTATTGTGATGTGGGCGAAGGCTATTTAAAGAGCAGGTCAGTTTTCCACTTACCAGTGCATACCCGTTGAATTTCATCTCCCTGACTGCAATCCCCATGGTGACATCACTTCCTCTCTGAGTTTGATGCTTCTATTCTGCCCTCACTCCCCTCCTTGAGTAAACATCGCCCTTTGGATCTCACATGGCTAGTCATTCTAAGGTAGGGGTCCTCAAACTACAGCCCGAGGGCCACCTGCAGCCCTTTATCTGGTCCACCTGGTGTTTTGCCGCTGCTTTCTGTCCTGCTTAGCAGCTCATTCATCCTGGACCCGCAGTGAATTTGTTCATAGTTTTTTTTAACTATAGATCAGCCCTCCAACAGTCTGAAGGACCGTGAACTGGCCCCCTGTTCAAAAAGTTCGAGGCCCCGTGTAAGGTGTGCAGACCCCCGTGTGTTCTACCGATTTACTTCCTTGAAAGGCCTTTTCTGCTTCTGAACCGTTAATCACAGCACGCAGCATGGTGCTGGGAGAAAGGGCTAGATTGGGGGAGAGTCACTTCGAGTCTGAGAGGCAATCCTCATCTCGCAGGTGAAGAGAACTACATCCCACCCCCCAGGGGGGCGGAGAGCGTGAAGTTAGGAGATGATGCCTGTGTATCCCGGGCCACATGCCTGCTATGCAGTAAGTGGCTTATGAGTGGTGGTGGGAGCTACTGCGACTATGGGAGTCCTTGAAGTTCAGCTGGAGAGTTCACCCCTGGGTCTTCTGCCCTGTTCTAGGTGCCACAGCTTTGTGGGCACTTTCGTTTATGTAAGGCTTCGACCACACAGCCATCTATGAAGTCTTCATGACAGGGGCCTCCATCCACCTGGGCACATGCCTGGTTGGCTATGAACTTGGTGGAGAGGCTGGGTGGTATGACCCATCCCCGTCCCTGTGCCCAGGACCAGCTCCGGGGCCCAGTTCCTTAGGTACGCATGAGAGCAGTATCAGCACTCTGGTCCTCAAAGGGCTGGGAAGAGGAAATACAGTCAACGACTTCCAGCGGTCACTGGTGTCTGCTTCTGGCAGCCTGGGCACAAGGTCTGTGGCAGGGGCAGCCGCAGACTGTAACACAGTAACTATAACACACAGGCCTCCCTGTGTGTCCTTGCTCTCCCAGTGTCAAGGGCCAGGATGGAAGGTCAGCCGTCCTGTTTTCTTCTACTTCTCAAGAACACCTTCCGCTATAGATGTTCCCCGAAGCGGGAAAGGCAGGTCCAGTGGGAAGAGACAGTCAGAAATCTCCTTGTCTCCCTGGTGGACACGGCACACTTTTGACGTGAACGGGCTCTAAGCGAGGACAAAGTGGGCCAGAACTCAGGAAACACAGTAGGCCTGTCTCAGGCCTTGTCCCAACCCCGGGGGTATTTCCAGAGACCAAGAGTCGAGGTTCGTTTAGTGTTTTGTGTGCTAGAAGGTAGTGTCATGGGAGAAAGATGTTCTTTGGTTTGTTTTTGTCTCCAGGGACCACATCTGCTCCTGGGCCCCTGCCTGCCTGCCTCCGGCAGCCTTTCCTCTGACCCACTGCCTCTGCTGCCTTCTCCCAGAGAGCGTGCACGGAACGGCCTGGCTTTCCTGGGCACCACTGCTGAGGATTAAAATTGGAACACCCAGCCGCACCGCCCACTCCGAGGGGGATGGGATCCATTTATATCCCGTGGCTGTGTGGGCAGCACCTTCGGAGGTGGCAGCTGCTTTTTTCCTCTGAAGGCTGGGATGGGCATTCTGGAGCCTTTCAGAGGTGTTGGGTGGTGGGAGGCCCTGTTGTCTGGCGGCTGTTAGAAGCTTGGATTTGGGAGACAGATGGCCCAGTTAGCATCCTGCTGAACTGGCTGTGTAAGTTTGGGCGAGTCCCCTCGCCTCTCTGGACTCCCCCGTTCTTTCTCTTTTTCAAGTGAAACATGTCTTGAGCTTCGGGTGAGAGTTGACACAGCAAACCATGTAGTGTCCACACGTGGTATCTGTGACGCTGGTCACTCGTTCCACATCCCATCACCATTCCCACAGCTTGCATCCCGGTTGCTTTACGCTGTTCCCTCCCCGCCCTGACCTTCTGTTCTCTGCATGCGGGTGAGCCTTGGCCGGCTGGAGTCAAATAGATGATGGCTTTTTTAAACAAGAGAAGCGCGGTACTTGGGGCTCACGGGGAGATAATGCTGACTGCATGGTTCCAGCTGTCATTCGGTTCAGAGTTGAAAGAGCATCTCGGGGCGAGGAGCCCGCTTTGAGCTCTTGTCTGCTTGGTTAGACCTTGGGGGGTGGGGTGGGGGTGGGCAGCTCTCCCCGCCCTGCAGGGCTGTTATGCGCAGGCATCCACTCCACAGCTGTGAGTTTGGTGGTGGCTGGCTTTTTGGTAGGGGCAGTTTTCAGAGTGACAGCCTTAAGTGACCCCCAGCCTTTGTCCAGGACGCCTCACCTTTATTTTTCAGAGTTTGAATTTGGTTGGGCCATTTCCTGCCCTTCCTCTTATCCTGTGGCGGTAGCGGTCATCCTCCCATGAGCTGAAGTATACTGTGCTGTTGCTGTTACGCTAGAGCCTGGCACATGGCAAGCCGTGAGCATCGGTTGCTGTGCTTGTGGACACATACGTGCCTGGCTCTGTCAGGTACTTGAAGAGCAGGCTGCCTCTAGCCTCCCTCTGCTGATGGCAAGAACCCCTCAGCCAGCCTGCTCCCGCCCCTTTGCTTCCTGGGGCCTCTTCCTAGTGGAGGGGGGCCCATCACTTCCTGCTCATTCCTGCTTTCTGCACAGGACAGGGCTTAAAGGTCACTGGAGAGGCAGGTGGGAGGAGGGGCAGGGGGGAGACAGACTCCAAGTGGCCCTCACCCCTCTCAGTTTTTAGCCAAGACTAGGGTTAACCCTCTCCATCTCCTTGCCAACAACTTCCCCCCCACCCCACCCCATCCCTTCTGGAAGCTGCTAAAATTCATTCCCCCTCCTCCTGAAACATGACCTTGAAGCACCCTAAGACTCAACAACAAATTGCGTCATGTTCTCAGTCAGCATCAGTTTGGGTCAGAACGGAGTGAGGATTGGGGGGTGACCTTCAACCAGGGGGCCCACTGTCGGCAACTCACGCTGTCTGTGGGGTCCTAGATCTCTGGCCCACCGCCCACACTCTTTGGGCATTAGGTCCCTCTTTCCATGAATCAGGTCATGGACTGCCCCTAGCCATCATACCCAGTGTGGGCTTACTCCAGTTCTAGAGCTCGGCTAAAGATGCTGTCAGGTCAGCTGGCTCAATAAGGGGTAACGCTTGGGTAGAACGCAGGTCTCTTGGTCTTCAAAGGTATGGTCTCTTAATCGTTGAGCTGCTCCACCCCAAATAGATGAAGCATGCCCCACTCTCTCAGCTCCTGAATATGCTCACACACTGCTATTAGAAAGGAGTCCAGACTGCCCACATTGGCGGCTGCTTGATCTGAGCTGTGAGGTCAGAGGGGGAGGTGGTGTTGAGGCGATAACCACCATTCTTACACCCTCACCCACGCGCCATCTGCAGACATCACAAGGTGAGGCAAGCGTTAGTCCTGTTCCCAGAGACCTGGGGTGATTTGGGCACTTATTTTAATTAGGAGAAATTAACAGATGACTGCTGATGGTGGGAGTATTTCCTTGCCCAGAGGAGAAAGGTTTTGGACGGTAGCAAAACAGAGAGACAGTTGACGCTTCCTCATCATTCTATTCATAACAAATACTCCATACCTCCTTCTTCAGCCTGGCACACATTTTTGTCCCTGTGCACTGGAAGGTTTTGAATGTTTCTATGAGTGGGCACACATAGTATAGCTCATGTTATGCCCATGATTTCACCCAGCATCCTGCTTCCATCTGTGTTATAGCATGTGTTAAACTTCACTTCTCTCTACACTCACCTTGGCACAGTGGGAGACAAAGTCGAGCCCATTTATGATTGCTGGCAATCTCATGGCAAGGCAGGGCACATACCTTTGTGTGTGATGGTTTGGCTAAGTGAATCCCAATTGATCTTCTTCCCTTCCTAATCAGCATGGCCCACCAGGAGGTCAGGGGAATAGTAGACAAGAGAGGATAAGGCACAGGGCACTCTCTTTGGCATCTACATGGACAGTCTGGTGAAAAAGGGCAGGAGAGGAGCGGTGGTGGGCAGCCTGGTGGCCTCGTCGGTGTTGTTTGCATGTGGCAGAGCCCAGACCTTAGGCTGTGGCCATGGTTGGCTTTGCTTGGTACCAGGGGTTGGTTCCGAGCCAGAGCAACCCTGTGCACAATGAAACCAAGCCCTGCCATCCTCACCGGCTTCCCAGATGTGGCTGTGTATGAGCTGTGGGCTGCAGTGACTGAGTCTGTCCATTTCATGAGGGCTGCAGTGACCGTGTCCGTCCACCTCATCAGGGTCTTCCTCTTTCTCCTGGACCTTCTACTTCACCACACAGATGTCTATCTGTCTGTCTCTCTTTTTTTTCAGGGACTGCCTTCCCACCTCACACACCCAAAGTCTGTGAGATGGAGTCTCACCCCACATGCCGCCCAGGAGTCCTCTGACCGTACTTCTGAGATGGTGAGGCTGTTCTTAGGCAGCCCAGGGACATCATGCGAATGCACCCATTTCTCTGCAGGCTTCCTGATTTGTAGTCCTACCTCACGCACAAGAGGCGATTTTCAAAATCAGGGCTTGAGCCAGGCTCACCTTTTGTCTGCAAAGTGTCAGCTTGGCTCTTCAACTCTTGAGAGAGATTTGGTCCATGAGATAACTAAGGTTTCCTGTGCCAGCCTGCCCAATGAATACATGTGGGATTAATTGAAGGGTGGAGAGATAAATGGCTCCATGAATCTTGCCTTTCTGGTTCTCTGCTTTCTTGCTCTCTGATGATCGGAACTGGCCTTAGCCAGTTCCCTGCTTCAGCTGGCAAGGCTCACTTCCTGGGAGACATCCCTGAGGAGAAGCCACCCTGATGCAGCCCCGAGTGCTGGAGCAGCGCGTGCAGAGTCCTGCCAGTGCTGAGATATTTCCTTGCTCACTGATTCAGCTTTCCTCCTGAAGTTGGTGTCATTTGTGTGTTTTGTGAGCTTGAAGAGGACTTTCTAGATTGGTGTCAGATATATGGGCAACTGTTGGACTTATGGGCTCCGACAATGCTGGGTTGGGATGCTTTCTTAATGTACACTTACTCTTCATAGAAAACTCTCTCTTACACAAAGTCCTGTGAATGTTTCTCTAGTCTACCCAGACTAACACAGTGCAGAAGACTTGCCCAATACAATACAGCCCCTGGTGTCTTGGCTGCTGTTTCTGTGAGCATGGATGGTGGACTCAACCAAAACGAAATCTCTGAATACTTGTTGCAGAGAAGGATTTCTGGTTAAGCATGTAGCTATCCTATTGCGGACAGGATTGCAGTTCAAGGTAGACCTTGACATGCTCTTTTAGATGATGACTGTGTCCTCATCCCTCTTGAATGTGCCACTCCTGGCACGGTAAACCACTGGACTGTCTGATGAAAGTGGTTTCAGCTCCCTGATGCCCCGGGATGTTGATCTTGATGTGTTTCATGCCCCTTTGGATCACTTCTAATCCCCCAGATTCCCGCTTCATCTGCCACACCCTGTGCTTGTGGAGGGGGTCCTCGCAGTGGGGTCTTCTCATGTTGAGTCGCACCGGCTGGCTTCCTCCTCCTCTTCACGATGGCCATCTCCGCCCTGCCCCCGTCCCAGTGCGTCAGCCGTCCAACTTGCCAGCTGAAGGGGCTCCTCTTCCAGTACTGGCTCTCACAGTTTTCACTGCAGTTTAAAGGGCTTCAGTGGTCAGTGCTGTAGGGTTGGACGGCCAATTCCTTCTTCCCATTCTGTTTTCAGTCTGGAACCTGTTCGCCGTGGGTGGCCATGCTGATCATCTTCCAGTGTCACAGGAACACGCAGTCACTGGCAGACAACAAGCTGACGGGCAAGTGTTCACAGGTCAAGATTCTTGCTCGCTCTCTCCTAGGGAGTCCTTTCCGACTCCCAGAGGCCTGATAGGATGGGGTAGAAAGTTCTCTGTGGGCACCAGACACTGAAACACCTCATGGAAGCAGAGAGTGTCATTTTGTTCTTCTGTGGAGTAGTGGGTGGTTTTGAACTGATCACCTAAGGGCTAGCAGCCCCACACATAAAACCACTACGTCAACAGGCCTCCTTCTAAGGAGAGCCCCATCCCCAGGAAAGGACTTTGTGCCTGGTAAAGCAGAGGGGCTGGGCAAAGAGGAAGAAGACCCTTGATAAGTGGCGGCAGCCCTGTCCCGGCACAGAACGAGTGTGCAGCTGGTGGAAGACCATTCTGTTGTGCATAAGGTAGCGATGAAGCAGCACTGGCTTGACAGCACCAGCCACCACAGCATTGGGACCCTGACCAGCTAGGGTCACAGGGAACCTGGTTGAGGAAATGGTTTAGAGAACAGGGGATCCTGTTAATAAAAGCAAAGACACGAAGCTTGGCCATTGCCTGGTGATGTCTGAGTGCTTGCTGTCTGGAAGAGGGAGTAAGCAGAGCCCTCATCTGTCTCTGCTCATTAGCCAGGCAGCGGGCTAAGCATTTGATGTGCATCACGCTTCTTAATCTTGACCACAGAGGAAGGTGAAATGTCCAGGTGAGGAAATAAAGGCTCAGAGGGGGAAACTAATTGACCCCGATCGCACAGCTAGCGAGGCTCACATATAAGTCCACCTTACCCCAATCTGTGCACCTCGGTGCACCTCTCAGGGTGTGGGACGCCTTAGATGGGTGGAGCTAGAGTCAGGCAATTTTGCTCTTTAGAAGGAACTTTCCTACACTTTCCAACCAGTTAGTGACGGCTGGACTGTCTTGTGTGGGCGAGCCCTCCGTCACGGTAGGAACCGGTCAGTGGGTTCTTAGGGCAAGTGTGGGGGAAATTCCACAAATTTCTTCCAGCTCAGTGTTGCACTGAAAGCTCATGCCTGTGGCACTCGAGACGGGGACACACACCAGCAGGAGCTTCTGGCTGTGGGCAGGAGGCTGTGTCCTTGAGGGATGGCACAGGAGAATGAAGAGGCGTGCATTCCAAGATCCTCATCTCTTAGTCCCTTTCAACTCCTTTTTGACTCCAGCGAGTTACACATTCAATTAGCACTCATTGTTATAACGATTACTTCTTCCCCTCAAACTGATAAGCAATTAATTTCATAGCATGTCGATGTAATGACATCAAATAGCTGGAGCTTTTCTTCTTCTTTTTTTTTTTTTTGAGCTTTTCTTCTTGTCATTTCATGGGGTAAAGGTATTCTTAGGACCTTCATGAGGAAAACTCCTTAGAAAATAAGCTATGCTTTGAGTTTCCAACATTTATAATAGAGTTGCATTGAATTAAACAGACTTTTTTGTTATAAATTTTTTTTCCTCCCCTACCTTCTCCCTACCCCTCTGGTACTGCTACTCTCATTACTGGTCCTAGGGGACTTATTTGTCTTGGATTCCCTGTGTTTCCAGCCCTTTTCTGTACCTGTATACGTGCTCTTGTCAAGCCAGACTTGGAGGGTAGAATTGGGGTCACGATAGTGGTGGTGGTGGGGGAACATTAAAGAACTAGAGGAAAGCTATATGCTTCTGTACTGCACCCTGACTGGCCTGTCCCTTCCTTGAGACCTTTCTGTGAGGGGATGTCTACTTGTCTACAGATGGACTTTGCTTCCCCCTCATTCACATGGATATGATTTCTTTGTTGTTGTTCTGGGTCTTGGATGCCTGATACCCGATCCCATTGACACCCCATGAGGTTATCGAATTTGCAACAGAGTTTTGTTGTCTCACTGCAAGGGTCTCAACCTCAGTCTCCGTATGTGACACCAAAGCGGTTCCTGCCCTGCTGGGGCTGGAGTGCAGGGCTGAGGGGTGTGCAGCCGGACCCACAAAGCCACAGAGGAGAATTGCAGTAGGATGAACCCCACCTGCTCAGGGCTGGCTTTCAGAGGAAATGCCATCAGAATTGAGGATGAAGGATACACAGAAGGTACGTGGGAGGAGAAGGAGGAGAAGTGGGCGTGGCCAGAAGGATCCTATTTCTTGGAAGCGGTCAAGTGGGATCCCAAGCCAGGCTGGGCCGTTTGCTTTTGCAAATGCTTGATGAATTATGAGTCTGAATTCCCAAGGGAGGCCTCAGAACTATCAAGGGGAAAAGGGTTGTTGGATTCAATTAAAACCAAATGGAGACGATTTGCCGTAAGGCTCCAGGAGCCTGTCTTTTTTGAAGCTGCGTGCACTTTATATGATCAAGGGTGAGCTTCAGGGCTCTGGGGGATGCCAGCAAACACAGGGCCCCCACCTCGGTGTCAGCCCCAAACACCTGTGAAACAACACCCCATCCCCAATGAACGTGCAGCGTGTGTCCCCCCATCCTAAGAGGGGCATGCGCCACTCCGAACAGCATCTGATGTGCATCATGGTCCAGTAAACTTCCCTTTGGAACAAGGTCACAGAAAGACCGAGTTTTGATCTTTGTGCCCAGCACAATTGTGCTCTTAAAGAGAAACTCAAGATTTAAAACCTCATGTATCTTTTGCTTATTTGGGGGACCGTTTTGCTTCCAAATGTTTCCTGGCTACCACCCAGCTTCTGACGCACGCTCCTTGGAACTTCAGACAGGGCTGTTTGGGAAAGTCACACTGCAGTGGGGAACCTTACAACGTCGGGAGCATCTCCGTCGAGGGCACTGGGGCCGATGACGAAGATGGCTCTGGCCTTCATCTCCTGAACATGGACCACACACCTAGCATCTCCTTTCCATCCTCAAGAGAGATCAATGAGGCAAGCAATCTAGCTGTGCCCGCCACTCCTCTCCCCCACCAGCTGAGAGCAGGCCCAGAGGGTGTAGTGCGTGGTTCATGGCACATAGTGAGGCACAGGGATTGGGTCTTGACCACACCCCTGTGACCCAGCAGCCCAAGAATCGCCTTTGATGAGGGTTGCTCTCCATCTCCACGTTGGAAATGATAGATCCGACTTTTAGGTGGGATTAAATGTGGTGCTCATTGGACGTCAGGTCTTATGCCCTCAACTAGCACCCACAGAACCTCCTCTCCATTCAGTGCGTACCTAAGGGAGCATTTGAGAGCATGACCGAGCCCAGGGCTACAGTGCTGGGGGGCTGAGGAAACTGGGATGTGTCAGGCTCCGTCTTTCATCCTCTAGCAGAGATGGTGGTAAAGGCGGTTTGTCGCTCTCCACAAGACAGGCATGATGGACACTGCATGGGTGGCTGGGGATTCAGTGCCCTTCATCCGTCATCAGTGCTGGCCTCTCGTTGACCTAAGAAGCACTGATACTCTGGATGAGGCTGTCACTTTTCTAGCCGATGGAATTTTTTGTGTTCAGCACTTCAAAACCCTCCCTGGCTTCCTAGATCTAGAAAAAAGGTCCCAGACGTTCCTCTGTACACCAGGGACTCTTGTTAGCAGCCATTGGGAAGGACTAAGGGGGTGGGGCCAGTCAAGGCAGTGGTCCATGATTGACAGCTCATGGAAGGGCCCTGCTGGTGCAGTAGCATGTGGCTACTAACCGAAAGGTGGGCGGTTTGATCCTGCCAGTTGCTCTGTGGGAAAAAGAAGAGGCTGACCTATGGGTGTTACGATGTGGGAACGTGTGTGCTGGTGGAAATGACGCCGAAGATTGTGTCCAGTGGCATTTTTTCTTTCTTTTTCCTAATACTAACCCCAGCCCTAGCCCTAGCCCTAACCCTAATGATAACTCTAACCCTGATCTCAACCCTAACCCTAACCCTAACCCTAACCCTATCACTAGTCCTAACCCTAACCATAGCCCTAACCCTAAAAACCTAACCCTAACAAACCTAACCCTAACCCCCCTAACCCCAGCCCTAACCCTAACCTTAGCCCTAACAATCCTAGCCCTAACCCTAGCCCTAGCTCTAACCATCCTCATCCTAACCCTAACCTGCAGTGGCATTTTTTTTTAAAAGTAGATCTCCAGACCTTTCTTCACATGAACCTCTGAGAGGACTTGAACTCTGCCCTTTGGTTAGCAGGCTGGTGCGTTCACCATGTGTGCCACGCAGGGACTCCTACTGGCATCGGGTTGGGTCCAGTGCATTTTAAACCATATCCTATGAAATACAGGCTCTGGGCAGTGGCCAGTCGTCTCTGCGGACAGGCTTTTTTTCCCTGGAATGTTTGCATTGTATCCTAGCACGTTATCCTAGTACTTCTGTACACTGGTGGGGGCGCGGGGGTAGCGGGGTGGGGAAGGGACTAAGATTTTTATTAAAAGGTTAGGTAGGAAATGTCCTACACCTTTAAAGGTGCAATTTGTTCAGCTAATAATGTATTTCATGAATCAAACCCAGGAGCAGTCAATATAAAGCTGTTGCCAACTTAGTGTTTTTTCCTCTCATTTTCAATATCTTATTTTCTCTCATTAGTCTCCTCCCAGACTCCAAGTCCCTTTCATTTAATTGTGCAGCAAGAGCTTTTGTTTAGGGGAGACTTCTGTTTCCAGGGTGGATCCAGAGCCTGTCTCAGGAACTGGATGTGTTTGGTTTGTAGCTTTGTCCTGGCTGAGACTGTCCAGTGCTAGAGTATCCAGCAATCTTGTAGGTCGAAGGACATGTTCCTAAAGCTTGGAAGGAAAGCCGACACCTCTCCCCCTTTCCTGGGTCTGTGCCCTGCTCTTCTTGTATCCAACATTGGCCCCGTCGTGAGGCAGACTGATTAATGGGCTCGGGGTCTGTATCTTTGCAGTACAACGGCAGAGTCTACTCTCTGAAGAGCATGGACCGTTCTCCTTCCACTGAAAAATGGCGCACGTTTGCCTTGAGCTCAGGGTGTCCAGTCAAACATTTATCCCATTCACGCTTCCAGTCTGCAGACCGAAGCAGGTGTGCTGTAGATCCTGGGTGCTCGGTTACGTGAGGCAAACCAGAAACACCCTGGGTGCCTGTGGCCCTACGTCTCCCCTCTGGCCAGATGTCTTTCCCCATGCCTTGAGACACACCAAGCCGCGAAGACACCAGACGGACACACCGAGATGCCAGAATCAGGAAGGGGCAGCTGCTTCACAGTCCCCTGTTAGAATGTCTTGATGGGCTATCTGCTTAAGGGAAATTCCAGGTTCCCTTGGGTCTGGATTTTTTTCTCCTTCACTTTTCACTTGAGGAGTGCCAATAGAACTTTATTTTGCTTATTAAACAAATTTATTTATTGTTATTATTCCTTTTTTAAAATAAAGCATTTTATTGGGTGCTTGTACAACGCTTATCACCACCCATCCATACATGTATTGTGTCAAGCACCTTTGTACACCTGCTCAAAAAAAAAATACAAGTGGCCAGCCCACGGACTGTAGTTGGCTGATTTTTTAAAATAAATATTGTATTCCTGTGATTTATGAACTGAATGTACACTGACTGCCAGTAGAGTAGGAGCCTGGATGTGGGAGTGGTTATGCAGTTGACTGCTAACCACAGAGTCAGCAGTTTGAAACCCCTGGCGTTCCTTTGGGAGAAAATGAGGCTCTCCACCCTCTTAGAGAATTGTCTTAGAGAAATCCACAGGGCACATAACTATGCTGTCTAACCGGGTGTCTGTGAGTGGGCATCCATTCAGTGTGGTGAGATTAGTTGGGGTTTGGGACAGTGGACCACACAGATCAGTCTTAGAAGAAGTGCAGCCAGAATGACCACTAGAAGTGAGGGTGGTGAGATGTGGGCATGTTACGTTGAACGTGTCCTCTGGAACATGTCCTCTGGGCCCTGGAACAAGACATCCTGTGGGGAGAGTGGAGGGTCAGGCACTGAGGGAAACCTTTGTGTTGGATCCTAAGTTCTGAGCACTAAGTGTATGGAGGCTTCTGCAATTCGTTGAGGGGCCAGGCACAATCCATTCTGAGTCTCAACATGCATTGTGCCTCTCCTGAGTTCTTTCTGACCATCGGCAGGCAGTGCACGAAGCTTTGCCCCCAGGCAGAGTGAGCTTGCCCCTCTTTCCCTGGCCTCACTCTCCAGGGTGCACCTGAAAATGAAGGCACCAAGGTCTCAGGGTCATGAGCCATGTCCTCACCAAGCTGCCCTGAGGACCTCAGAGTCCACCCTGTGGGCCTTTCTCATCTGTGTGTCCTGTGTCCACGTCCCATCTTCCCGCCTGTGACTGAATGGTTGGTTTGGCACCAACCCAGACTCTGTGGAGAAGCCCCTAGGCTTTCCAGGCTTGGTCTTGTCTTGTCCGGTTTAAGACCAAATAAGGGGTTTCAACCAGGTTCATTTGGACCTGGGGTCTTTTCCCCCATCGAGCACTAAGAGTGAGGTGGATTGGCATAGTAACTGAACCACGGAACTGAAACAGCCAGTGACTGACCAGACTCCTGCTTCGTTCTGTGATATATGAGTTCACCATGAGTTAAAGCCCACTTGCCGGCAATTAACACAATGGTATATTGATTATGGAGATTTTTTGTGCCAAAGGTAAGTATCTCTTTGTCTGACTTGAGTTCTTGCCACTGGGCATGGAATTTACAGAGTAATTTAAAACTCCCTAGACTGCTATGTGTCCATTTTGGATTTTTTTAATAAAATCATTATTATGGGCACAGGAGCTACAATGCCACATGCCAGGCCCTGGTCCAAGTGCTTTTCCTGCATAGATTTATTTTATCCTCAGTATGGGCATGTTGAGATGGATGAGTGAGTTATTCCCCTTGTACAGATATGGAGGCTGAAATTTAAAGTGAGAAACTGGTCCAGCTATTAACGCCAAACCTTTTCCATTACAAAGGGGCTGAGGGGAAAGACGAGTTTGTGCTGTTGCTTACTATTAAAGAAGACCGCTCTGTTTTATATAAGGAGCTCTGTTGGTGCTCTTGGGTAAGCACTACAAGGTTGGTGGTTCAAATCTATCAGCTTTCCAAGGAAGAGAGAGGAAACCCTCTGCTCTGGTAAAGGACTGAGGCCTTGGAGATCTTGGATAAGGGTGGCTTCGGGTAAGGATGGACTTGATAGTGGTACATTTGGTTGGGGTATGTTTTCTTAGGGGGGTGTGATATGTTTTATGTCTTAAGCCCCTTTTATATTTCTAAGAAAATCATCATGATATTTCTCTCTCATGTAATGACTCTCATTATTAGCTTTTTAAAAATTGTCCTGGAATAAAAAAACTCACCAGTGTGAATGAGAGGGAGTATGGAACGGAGGCCCAAAGCTCACCTGTAGGCAACTGGACATCCCCTTGCAGAAGGGTCTCAGGGAGCCAGTCAGGGTGTTGTGTAACCCCAATGAAGCATACAACTTTCCTGTAGTTCTTTAATGCTTCTCCCCCCCACACACTATTATGATACCAATTCTATCTTACAAATCCGGCTAGACAAGAGGATGTACACTGGTACAGATCAGAGCTGGAAACACAGGGACTCTAGGACAGGTAAATCCCTCGGGACCAACAATGAGATTAGTGATACCAGGATGGTAAGGAGAAGGTAGGGACAAAGATCTACATATAATCCCTTCCCTGGGGGACAGATAACAGAAAAGTGGGTGAAGGGAGACATTGGACAGTGTAAGATATGACAAATAATAATAACTTATACATGACCAAGGGAGAGTGGGGAAGTGAGGGGAAAAATGAAGAGCTGATACCAAGGGCTCAAGTATAAAGAAAATGTTTTGACAATGATGATCGCAATAAATGTACAAATGTGCTTGATGCAATGGATGGATGTGTGGGTTGTGATAGGAGTTGATGCACCCCCAATAAAATGATTTTTAAAATGTCCTGAGTGGGGAGCCATCCAGGGATGGATGCAAAAACAGACAGAAATCAGGCAAGTCTCTGGCAAGTGTTTCTCAAACAGCTTCATTCTTCCTAAAGTCACTGCCTTCTTAGGAGGAACACATGGTGGTACCCAAAACAAGTGCTTTCGAAGCAGAAAGCCTTTCTCCACGGGGCTCCATTGCCCTCAAGGTTGGATGCGCCCTGGTGGGGTCTGTATGCATACTCCCAATTCTGTGGTGACATAAATGATACCCTCCCCCTGGGTGGTTAGTGCCCTGCTCCCCCATATCATCCCTCCCTCCCCTTTCCCTCTTGCCTTCCCCCCCCCCACCAGCTCTGTCTTCTTTGTGTTGGATTAACATGTGCATTCTTGGAGTTGGTCCGACCTCCATGGACTGCCTGTACCTCAACCTGTATAGTGAGAGATAAGTGGCTTTTCTTCTATAACTACTGTGTTGATTATGCTTACCTCAGGGGGCTCATGCTGTACTTGTCCTGTGATTGGCTATCTTCACTTAGCATAATCTCCTCCAACCCTTCCCATTAAATGATGTGTGTCATGTGGTCATCAGTGCTTTTGAGTGATGTGTAGTGCTCCATTGTGTGCATGTGTCAGAGTGTACTAATCCACTTGTCTATCGGTGGAAATTTAGGTTGCTTTCAATGATTTTTTAAAAATCATTTTATTGGGGCCTCATACAACTTTTATCACAATCCATCCATCCATCCATTGTATATGAAGCACATTTGTACACGTGTTGCCATTATCATTCTCAAAATATTTTCTTTCCACTTAAGCCCCTGGTATCAGTTCCTCATATTTTCCCTCCCTCCCCTCTCCCCTACAAATCCTCAATAATTTAAAATTATTATTGTGTGATGTCCTACACTGTCTAATGTCTCCCTTCACCTATTTTCCTTTTTTCTGTACCCCAGGGAGGAGGCTATATGTAGATCCTTGTAATTGGTTCCCCTTCTCTATTCCACTTTCCCTCCACCCTCCCAGTATCACCACTCTTTCCACTGGTCCTGAAGGGATCATCTATCCTGAATTCTCCATGTTTCTGGTTCCTATCTGTACCAATGTACATTCTGTGGTCTAGCCAGATTTGTAAAGTAGAATTGGGATCATGATAGTGGCGGGTGGGGGGGGAGGAGGTAGGGGAAGGAAGCATATTAAAACTAGAGGAAAGTTGCATATTTTATTATTACTACTCTGTACCCTAACTGGCTCATCTTTGTGATCGTGAATTGTGCCGCAATAATCATTGGAATGCAGATGACTGGTTGTGATTTATTTCTTACCTCTTCTGAGTATATGCCCAGTAGAGGGATGGCAGCTGGGTCATAAGGTAGATCAATTCCCATTTGCTTTAAATATTTCCAGTTAGCTTTCCACAGAGACTGTATGTGTTTACATGACCACCAGCAGTGGAGAAGAGATCCTGTCTCGCCACACCCCCTCCAACATTTGTTGCTCTATGATTTTCTGACTTGGGCTATTAGATGGTGTGTCATCATTGTTTTAATTTGAATTTTTCTGATTGCTTATGATTGGGAGCATTTTCTCTTATGTTTATTGGCCATTCGAGTCTTCTCTTTTGTGAAACTTCTGTTTAGGTGGCAAACGTTTCCCACTTCCTCAGGGGGTTAACGGTTTTCCTCTTTTTTTGTAGGTTGTGGGGGAGGGGGTATTGTAGAATTTAGTAGTAAGTCCTTTGTCTGTTGTGGCCTTCCTAAAAGTCTCTTCCAGTCTGTGAGTTCTCTTGCTACCTTCTTGGTGGTCTTTCGATGCACCAAAGTGGGGGAAGGGAGCAGTGAGCAAACAATGCCACGGACAGGGGAACAACTAGGGAATGAAAATCAACAACACGGAAGATGTAGCGATCCTGGGTGTGTGGGAGCAACCGCAATCCAGCTGAGAGGAAGTCCTAAAAGGCAGAATAGGGTGAGTGTGATGGTGGGGCAGGAGGAGGGTGAAAGAAGGCAGAGGAAAGAGCGAGGAAACAAAGCTGTGGGTAGGGGTCTCTGCCCATGCGCTCCCTCAGTGCAAGAACACTTTTGTTCTAACATCCTGACGGTCTGTGATGCTCGCCCTCTCTGCACAATCACCGAAGGCAAAATAGGTGTAGAAGCACATGTGGTGAAGAAGGAAGATGGTGCCCCACTGTCAAAAGATATGGTGTCTGGGGTCCTGAAGGCTTGAAGTCAAACAAGGGGCCATCAAGCAGGGAAGCAACACGTTCACATGGAAGAAGAACACCAGCCTGTGTGATCATGAGGTGCTGACGAGAACAGGTAACAGGCATCAGAAGACCCAAAACAAACAAACAAAACCATATTGTTGAGAGTGAGGGGAGTCGGAGCAGAGACCCCCAAGCCCATCTGTAGAAAATGAGACTTCCTGTAATAGAGAGGTCACAGGGAAGGAATGAGTCAACCAGGGTGCAGCATAGCACCAATGAAATTCACAACACTCCTTGAGGCTTTCTCATTTGCCACTATCACGACCCCAGTCCTGCCTTTCACTGTGCACAGGTACAGATAAGACATTAGACGTCACGGCATACAGAATCCAGCAACAGGAATGGGAGTCAACCAGGAGGGCAGGGGGAAAGTGGTGAGAGGAGGGGAGGAAGGGGAATCAGCACATAATCACACCTCCACCCACATAGGGAGGGAGCGAACAACAAAAACCATGGGGGAGGGAGACAGCTGTGGGTGTAAGATATGAAAATAATAATAATTTATAGTTTATCAAGGGTTGGAGGGAGAGGTGGGAAGAAGAGGAGGTGACATTCAGGACTCAATAGAAAATGAAAACTAGAAAATAATGATGGCAACTGATGTACAAATGTGCTTGACACAATTGATGCATGGATTGTTACGAGAGCTGAAAGAGCCCGCAATAAAACGTTTAATAAAAAAGAAAGAAAGGAAGAAAAAGAGAAAGAAAGAAAAGCAGAAAACACAGCTCTAAAGGAGCGAGGATTTGAATCAGGCTACTAAGAGCACGTGAGTCTACAGCTGTTTGGAGATTTTAAAACTTGCAGCAGTAGCTAATCAGTCCCTGGGGGCCTCCAAGAGTCCTTTTCCATGTGCAACTTGTTCTTGATGGCAGTGAGGCCCCCTCAACCTCTCTGGGATTGGTTCTTTTGTAGGCTTGTTCCTCCCATCAAACCACAAGCTGACCAATACCCCGATAGGCCACAGACCCAAATGGTCCAATCCCTTCACAAGACGTATCCTGGCAGACACTTACTGAGCCATAGCACCCAAACTCAGACTTCAAGATGAACAACAGTTAATGTATCGACAATACCGTGCTAAAATAGCTTTAACAGTACTATTTTTCAGTGTACGAGTCAGTGACATTTAATTACACGCAGCATGGGGTGCAATGGTCACCACTATCTATTTCTGAAAGTTCTTCACCCCTCCACACCGACACTCAGTCCCTCTCCGTCACCCCTGCACGCTGTCCCTCAGTCCCTCTCCCTCACCCCTGCACACTGACCCTCAGTCCCTCTCCGTCACCCCTGCACGCTGTCCCTCAGTCCCTCTCCCTCACCCCTGCACGCTGACCCTCAGTCCCTCTCCCTCACGCCTGCACGTTGACGCTTTGCCCCTCTTAAGTGATGATGCCCTGCTCCCCACGGCTCCTGGCCAATACAATCCTTTGTTTCTAGGCATTTGCTTCACAAGTTTTGGAGGAACATCCATATTAATGAGAAATATAACAGAACTTGCATTCTCTGCATGGCTAGATGAGAGCCCACTGTAGGGATGTACCATTATTAACTGATCCAGTCACTGGTCATGGTCACTTGAGTTGTTTTCTCCTGCGGGCTATTGCAATGTTTTGTTTTTAAATGTAATGTAATGCCAACTACCAGCAAATGACTCTCTCTATGGCAGGCCGCTGCTGCCCCTTTGTTATAAAATCCCTCTGTGGGCCTCCCGTGCAGGGCGACTTGGCCCTCTGCTCTTCACCCGGCAGGTTTAGGAGGATTGACACTGGGAACTAGCTAATCAGGCAGTGTGTGATTACAAAGAGGTGTCTTTTGATGGTAGAGATGGAATATATATATATATATATATATATATACATATACACACACACACATACGCATATATATCCAGCTTTTAAGTGGGACACCATTGACCGAGGGGAGGGAGGATTCTCGATTAAAAATTTGGTCTATATGGAGCAACAAAAATTTTCATAGAATGCAAAAATAGTATTGTAATATATTTAACTTAATTTTAAAATGCCATGGGACATTGTTAAAAAACAGGATGTCTGGTCACTTTAAATATATGTATGTATGTATAATAGTAAAAAAACATAAGGGGATTGTGTATGTCTGGGTAGACTAGAGAAGCAAATCCATAGAAACTCTTATGTGTATAAGAAAGAGCTTTATATACACGAACAACTGTATATCAAGAAAACATCCCAGCCTAGTCCAATCCAAGGTCATAAGTCTGATATAAGTCTGATAAGTCCAATCTTCTTGTCCGATTTAAGTCCTTTTCAGACTCACGAAGCACATGCAATGCCACTAGACAATCACAGGCCAATCACAGGCCAGTGGGTGCAGAGTCTAGTGTATCCAGTGGCGGTAGAAGCATCTCAACACTGGCAGGTTTCTCTCCATGTCTCCTCTAGTTTCCAGGGCTCAGTGTCTATCAGCATGTAGTCATGTGTCTTGTCAGCTGCAATGTCTCCCAGAGAGTGAACCAAGAGAGATAGGAATGACCACATTTCCCAGAATTCTCAGAAGGCCACACCCACACAGAGGTCTCATTGGCTATCTCCAGATTGATAGGACAGGCTCCATTCCTACACTCTTAATCCTCAAATTGACACCAGAGTAGGTGACTGCCACAGGGATATATACCTCTTCTTTGTGCCCCAGACTCAGGGGCCCAGCGAAGCACTTGTCAGAGCTGTCTGAGCCGCGACGGCGACGGCATGGGTGGGTGGTAGACACCCCAGGGGTCATCCAGCATGCTTCCAAGGGGCTGTGTGAGTGGGCACAGCAGCCACCAATTGATAGGTGGCCTTGGTAGAGACCCAGATTTGGAGCCTGAGACTCCCAAATCCTGTTTAGGTTGGTCAAGTTGGAGCACCCTTAGGAACAGTGAATAGGCATTGGGATAGCAAGTCTTTAAGGCAATCTTTGCTAATCTCTGTCCCTGCCATTTTCCTCTCTACATTATACACACCAGGGCCAGTGCACAGTGATCCTGGTGGAAAAGCAGAATGGATGAATGTGGGAGAAGTACTTGCAGGGAAAGGAACGCACGGGGCCACGACAGCACAGGTGCCCAAACTGAAAACACAGCAAAACAGAGGGCAGAGTATTTGTAAAATAAACTTGACATGTGCTTTGGGCTGATAATGACATCAATCCATGTCACGTTTCATAATTTCCTGTTTTGAGGAGTGAGGTGCTGCAAGGGCCACTTACTTCTTAGCATTCTGAGTGTGTGTGTGTGTGTCTACATATTGTCTAGGTTGTAGCATTAGGTTAGGAGTTTCTATGTGGGGCACACTGTTCAACTCTAAACTACTAGCGGAAAGGCTCACGAGCTGAAAAGCTGGCTGTTCAGCTCGGCCTTGCTTCTGAAACAAGGCCCAGCGATCTGCCTCCAAAGAGCCCAGCCTTGAGGTCCCGGTGGGGTGCAGCTCGACTTTACAACAGATGAGGTCACTGTGACTTGGAATTTACTTGGCAACAAGTAGCATAACACTAAGTCAGAGCATGTTGGTGTTGGGAAGGATCTTAAGATTCCTCAGTTCAGTCTTTTAGAAGTTTCTCAGAGGAGAAAAGTAGGATGGTCCAATGAGCTCTTTCGAGACCCTGCATGCTTCTAATCTTTGCTGTGGCATCGGAAGTCTGTTTTATTTAAAGTCGTGGTCCTTCACCTTTTGTGGTTCAGGAGCCACTTTGAAAGAGCACTGCTGGGCTGAGCCCTGTGGCGTAGTGGTTGAGTGTGGGACTGTGGCCCATGGGCTTGGTGGTTCAAATCCAGCAGCGGTTCTCCAGGAGCAAGGCTGGGTAGCTCCCATGACCACCAGAGGGCAGTGATGCCCCCCCCAACAGAAAAAGAAGAGGGCTGTTGAGAAGAACAGACCACCCCCTTGGGGAGAAATCTGCAGAGCTGGACACAGGATAATTTGTCCTCCTGAACTCTACGGATCCACAGGAAAAGAGAAGGGGCAGCCAAGAACAGTGAACACTGTCCATAGATTTTTCTTTTAATTCTGGGTCACCTGACTTTTCTGAAAGATGAGCAAACATCTTACAGAGATTTTATGAGATTTCATACACAGGAGATTCTCCATAAATGTTGGTCACATTTCAAAAGAGAGGACATATATAGGTATATATGTATATATACATACACATATATTTTGTGGCATCACTGCCCTGGTGGGAGTAGGAAGCCCAGCCTTGCTCCTGAAGAGCTGCTGCTGGATTTGAACCGTCAACCCTTTGGGCTGCAGTCCCGTACACAACCACTATGCCACCAGGGCTCAGCCGATATATAGGTATATTTTTAAGCAATTCTCCAAGGGCCTGTCACAAGGCTTTTTTATGACAATACCCTTCAGCTGAGGTTGTTGAGGGTGCACAGGAGAAATGGAATATAATAGATGGAGCTTGGCTTGCTTCTGGAATATTCTGGTCAGGAGAAAACAAAAACCGAAAAAAAGAAAGAAAGAAAAGCCTGTTTTCATCATGTCCATTTCCACTCGCGGTAGCACCTCCTCTGAGCAGCCGGCCTGCGCCCTGCCGTGATTCTAGGCTATGACGTCTATGGGAGCACATTGCTGGTCCTGTCTTCCGAGGCTCTGCCGGGTGCGTTCAAACTGCCATCCCCTCAATGATCGGCTGATCGGGAGTCCCTTGGTCAGAAAGAGGGTTGATTTTTGTTGCTGGGTGAAAATAGAGAATGAGGGCAGGAGCCATTGGGGGTGGGGGTGGGGGATCACGAGTCTGTGAAAAAGCTTAACTCCAGAGGTGTCAGAGGAAGGCAAATGGCAGGGGGCCTTTCTGCAGGAGGAAGAAGGCACCCCAGTCTTTCAGCCCAGGACCCTGTAACCCTTACATGCCCACTAGGTGGGGAAAGACCAGTTATCGCCGAGTCCCTGTGCCAACCCATCCCTGTGCGAATCCACCCCTGGGCTTGCCCTTAAAGAGCCTATGCGTGTGATGAAGATGGCTAGCACTCAGGGACTAGCCAACAGATGAGCCCACCCCGAGGAGCTTGGACCCCAGGCTTGTCCGTGGGTGTCTGATCGGATCTGGCCTCGGGAACCCTGGAGAGCAGTTCGACTGCACACTTGGGGTCTCCTCTGCCAGTCAGGATGGACTAGGTGTCCATCAGCAGCTGCTCGGCCAGTCCTTAAATCACGTGAGCCTCCCAGCGAGGAGAGGCACGGAGGTGGCCACTGATATTGCTGGAAACAAGATCCATCAGGCCAGATTGGAAATCACTGCGCTGGCCCTGCTGCTCAGTCCCCCAAAGACCGAGGAGACCCAGTCCGGAGATGCCCAGGCCGCTCCCCACGCCTCGACTCGCTCAGTGCGGCTGGGGCTGCCAAGCCACCTGTGGAGTGGAAGCTGTTTCCACGGAAGAACGCGCCCCAGTCCCGCACGTTACCTTGGGTGGTAGACGATCGTGAGGCGTGTAGCTGTGGGGATGGGCCCAGTGACCATCTTCCTCCATGAAGGGGACACCTGGAAGCAAAAAGGAGACACCCTGAATGAATGACAGCGCCTCGGTGACCCTCCGTCATCTCACCGTCTGCACCTTCCAGGCAGGAATCGCAGCGGAAGCAGTAAGGTCCCAGATTCTGTTTACCCTGTTTCTCAGGCACGAGGAGTCGGGAGCACGCAGAGGTGGGGATCCCGCTCCCATTTCAGGTTTGACTTGAAAGACCCTCGCTCCCACCTCAGCCAGGTGCCACCCCTGTCCCTGTCACCGAAGCCACCTGTCCAGTCCCAGAGTCCCAGGCGGCTTTGGGCTTTGGGAGGGGTGCACAGCGAGGGGCTGAGCAAGGAGCCCAAGAAGCGGCCTTTCTTTCGGTGTGTGGGGGGTGGGGGGAGGGGGCGCTGCAAAGACCCCGGCCGCGAGTCCGCCCGCCCGCGCTCTCTGCTGCCCCCCGCGGAGGCTCCCGGGCGTGGGGAGGGGGGGGCGCAGCCCCCGCCGCCGCCGCTCTGCTCGGGAATGCTGGGAATGTGAGTCAGGGCCGCTGCGCGCGGGTGGGTGGGTGGGGGGCCTGGAGCGCAGCGCGTCGCCAGCGCGCATCTCGGGACTGCGGCGGGCGCCGCCCCCTCCGCCGCCGGCCCCGCCCGGCCCCGCGCCCGGCCCGGCCCCGGAGCGCCGCTCCCCGTCCCCCCGCCCCGCGGCCCCTCCCGGCCCCTCCCCGCGGCTCCCCGCGGCCCCGCGGCCGAGGCAAGCAGGGAGTCGGAGCCCGTGCGGGGCGCCGGGCAACATCGGGAAGGTGAGCGCCACGCCGGGCCCCCTGGCTCGTGGAGAGCTGCATTGCGCTATCGGGGCGCCGGGCGGCAGAGCTCGCGCCTCGCCGCGGGGAAGGACTGGGCGGCCTAGGGGCGGATTTGCCGGGGGCGCCCGCGGGGATTGGAGCAAGTGCAGGGCCCTGGCGGCCCGCACCCCCCACCCCACCCCCCGCAGTCCCCAGCCGCCTTCCGGCCGCCTTGCGTCGCCCCTGCGCTCCCTCTGTCACTTGCCGGCCCCCTCTTTCCACCAGGAGTGGGGTGTCTGCCGGGGTGGGGATCGTGGGGGAACCCCAAGCCCAACAAAGTAGATAAAGGTGGAGCCCCAGACCGGGGGTGGGGAGTGGTTCCGAGTGGGGGACGGGCGGAAAAAAAATCCTGTCGGGGAAAATAAAGCCGGATTTATTGGGGAGGGGCAGCAGTGTATGAAGGCGAATACTAGGTGCAGTGAAACCGAACGGTGTCCTCCCCCTTTCCACCTCTCTGCGAATTAGCCAAGGGGAGAGGGCTCTGCCCATTCGCTTGTATTAATTCATTGATTAACGACGGCCGGAGCCTTTGGGAGATGGATCGTCTTCAGACAGGGAAGACGCAGGCTGTCTTGGTGGGAGATAGGAGACAGCGCTCTTGGTAAACTCTCTGACCCGCCCTGCCTTATTTATTTTGTACTTAAAGGGTCTCGGGTTTTCCTGGCCAGAGAGGGAGGGTCCCCTCAAAGGAGCGGATCGATTTTAGGCGGCTACCTGCCTTTGCTGGCTGAAAGGCAATTTACTCCCTGAGCGGTGACTTGTCAGGTCCCTCTGTGATTGACAACCGCACCTGCCACTTACGTGAGCCGAACGAGGACCGGTGGAACCTCAAGAGCCAATCACTGCCCGGGAGGGGAGGGCAGCTCCCTCTGTCTTGGCTAGTTTCCTGGTTGGCTTTTTAAATCAGCGGTTTCAACTTAACCATTGGTGTGCACCGGGTCTGCGGCTCCATCGACGAGAGGCAGGCACGCAGGGAAAACAGGCTCTTCGAAAATGGGCTTGAAAGCAAGTATGCCAGACCCGTGTCCCTCTGTCCGTTCCCCCCCGCCCCCGCCCCCCTTATTAATCGTAGTAGTTAGGGACGCTGAGGCCATAGGGGAATAGCTAAAACGGAGGACGAAATGATCGCGGGAATGAATGAACTGGGGCGTGTGCGCGTGTTGCGGCTTTGAACTGCGCACCTCTGCCTTTAGGTATGGCCACAGGCTCCTGCCCAAGAGACCATTTACCGGCGAGCTCTGTGGAAAAGGGCGTGGCACTCTGTCTAGCAGTCACTCTCGTCCTTGTGGAATCCCGGGGCTACTCGAGGCAGGGTTTGGCTACCTGGGACAGGGATGTGCCTGGTCGTTTGGAAGCCTGCAAGCCTGCTTTGTGAGGATGACTCGGAACAGGAGGGGGTCCTGTTTTGAATGAAAGGCAACTTATGCCGGCGGAGGCTGCCTCCCTCCCTGGCTTCATGTCAGGGTGGATGCTTGTGGAGTCTAGCCAGAATCCTTCCGGAGGGTGGAAGCTCGGGGAGCCATCAGGGCTGCTGGGGTGCTTCCGTAAAAGCCATGGGCAGTTGGGGAGTTAGGGGGAAGGGCATTGGGGCAGGGATAGTGTGACTTTACCAAGCCTGGCTTTCAGGGTTAGATGGTTAGTGGCCAGCTCTGGTCCAGAGCCTTGTCCTCGATCATATAACCAAAGGGTTGTCAACGTCTCCCTGAACGTTTCAGTAAAATCACTGGTTGATGGATAGAGTTGTCACCTGGGAGAAGCTGTGCCTGGATATGACTATAAAGCTGTACATTCAGCCTTTTAAGAGAAGACTGTGAGCCGGGGGACCCTGCTTACAGGGAGTGTGATTCAGGAATCCGGTTGGACTCATTGATGGCTGTCATTGGGAATGCCACCGTCTATACAAGGCAATGTGCTGTGTGCTAAGGTCGTGGTTTAAACCTCTTAGACACAGGCACTGCTGTCATCCTCAAGCTCTTGATGAGGAACCAAGAGGAATTAAGGGCAAATTTGAGCCCAGACTCGTCTGACTCAGAGTCCATGACCTTCACCATAGACTTGGATTAAATTTTGATTGGGGGGTTATGTTCATTTTGATGTTGGGATTCCCTGTATTGTCCTGTGTGTCTCTTTGCTTGAAGGCTGTTGCTTCTACCCACAGACCCATTTAGCCTCTCTGTGCGCTGAACGGTTTACAAAGCCCCTAGGGGGTGACTCCGAGTTGGAATTGACATGGCTGTGGTTGGTGCGTCTCGTGGGTTGAGGAATGTTGGTAAAGAAAGTACTGATCATACTCTTGAGCAGACTAGTTTTGACCCAAGGGGACCTTGATTCCAAGTCTAGAATCAGCTTAAGTTGGATGAAGGATGATTTAACATTGACTATTTAGAAGAAAGAAAAATCAAACATACCCTAGTCAGTTGGCAACCCACCCCCCCTTAATTTGCTAAGTTGGGGATATTTATTGACCCTTTGGCCAACTATTGCCATTGAATTTCAGCAGTGGGAAGACACAGGCTTCAATCGTGTGTGATAGTTCAAAAATAATAAAGCAAGAGGACGATATGATTTTAATGGAATAATTTAAGATATGATTATGTTTGATCACTGACAAAGATAGCCCTTTTCACTAGTGGTTGAGTATAATGCTATTTAAAATCACTCCACTAAACTGTGCGTCCTTCTTGTTTTATTACATAGGAAATTTCATGCAAGGTTTAGATCTTCCCCGTGTCTTCTCATCGCTGGCGCTCGATCATGATGACTTGCCACAATACGAAATGTCCTGAAAATTCAGTTGATATAAATGGTGTCAGTGCCCACCAATTTACTTGAATAGACTGTTTTGACCAGATTGACTGTTGGACCATTTGCATGGTTGTTTGTTTTACTAGGACATCTTATAATCCTTTTTATCAGCAAACACTCGCACATTTTGACCCACACGGGCAGCCTATCTGGCAGCTACAGCTCAGAGTTTGTATTATTCCTTGATGCACTGCTGTGGTTTTCCATATTTTAGATAAAGATAGTAGGCATAAGAGCGCCCTGGTGGTGCTATCGGTGAGTGCTGGACTGGTAGTCACAAGGTCAGTAGTTCAAACCCACGCCTGCTCCCAGGTTGAGAGATGCAGACATCCGCTCACACAAATATTCACCGAGCCTGCCCCCCGCCCCCCAGAGGGTTGCTATGAATTGGGGTTGACTTGATGAGAGTGGGGCTTTATTCCCTGCCAGCCCCCCCGCGCCCCCCCCCATTTGGTGGAAAAAATGGGACATGATGGAGATGCTCCAAAGGTGGAAATCAATGAGGGTTCAAAGGTTGAGATGCCTCAGCCTGTTTTTTCTTGTGTGAAGAAAAAATGACAAAGTGAACAAATGAAAGAAAGGCTTTGCTATCAGATGCTCAGGGAGATATTACTCGCTGTTGGCTGTGCAGGGGAACTGCCTTGACCCGTGCTGCCCCTGAGCTGGATGGGGCTCAGGGCGTGCTTCTGTGGACTGCAGGCTTGCTTCCCGTGCCCCGCCTGTATGGTGGAGGGATAGCCACTCCTTGAAGCTTGCCCTCCGCTGATCCCTGGAGTCAGGCACCAAGTCGAACCACCCTGGCCAGTGGTTCTCAACCTTCCTAATGCCGCAACCCTTTAATTCAGTACCTAATGTGGTGGTGCCCTCCCCCCCCAACCATAAAACTATTTGCGTTGCTACTTCATAACTGTCATTTTGCTACCGCTATGAATCGGGCAGCCCCTATGAAAGGGTCATTCAATGCCCAAAGGGGTTGCAACCCACAGGTTGAGAACCACTGGCCTAGGCCATGGGAAGACCTCTTGTTGGGCCACTGCCACTCAACGCAGGTCACGTGGTGAAGTCCAGTGCCTGTGGGTAAAAGTATCCGCTGCTCGTAGTTATGGAGAGAATATTTGCCAGACCATAACCCTAATGCCCACAGCTTCCAAGAGGTATGGAGTGACTAGACAAGTTCGTATCCATGTAAATCCCCCCTCCCTCGCCTCTGGCAATGCGACTCCCACCCTTTCCTTCTGACACACTAGCCGGTGTTTAGCTTTTGTCTTATTGGGAGGTGCCACACTCGGTTCCAGAGGGCTCATTGTTGAACCAAGTGCGTCTGTGTTATTTGCTTTCTTAAATCACCAAAGCATGATTTATTAGACTTTATTGCAGAAGGAGAGCCCAGTTTGGAAGGGCAAAACCCTGGGCTAAGAGCAGAAAGACCAGCAGTTCGGACCCAGCAGCTGCCCGATGGCAGGAAGAGGTGGCAGGCTGCTTCCCTCAAGATCCCAGCCTTGAAATGTCGGGGGGCAGCTCTCCCCTGGCTTTGGGGTTGCTGTGAATCGGAATTCACCTGACGGCATTAGGTTTTTGTCTTACCTGTCCCGGGAGACCTCGAGTGGCCCCAACTGGTCACACGCTCAGCTGCTGATGGCAAGGTTGGAGGTTTGAGTCCACCCAGGGGCAGCGTTGGAGAACGGCCTGGCCGCCTCAGTTTTGAAAACTCAGCCATCGAACCCAGCTCTATCTTGGAGCACATGGGCTTGCTCTGCGTTGGATTTCCCTCAGCAGTCACAGGCCGCTGTCTGTTAGCACCACGAGGAGCAGGCACCCGCCACGTCTGCTCTGGTGGACTGGTGTCTGCCAGAACCTTGGACCCGGGGAAGGGCTGGTATTGTAAATCGAGCAATGGGCATAGGCGAAATGTGACGTGCACAGACTCATCTTATCGATGCCATGAACCATTTAGCCAGATGAGAAGACAGAGGGGTCATCATAACAATGATAATGGTTCTAAACGGAGTAATGTCTATAGCTTAGCTTTCATTGGGTACTCACTGTGTACCAGGCCTGTGCATTCTTAATACCTGAAATAATACTGGAGTGCAGACTGCTGCTTCTCTGCCCAGTGTCTGATATCTCTCTCTCTCTCTCTCTCTCTCTCTCTTACTGACTGAGTACAACCTTTCCTTGAGGTGGCATTATGTTTCCCAGACTCCTTTGCAGTCTAGAGTGGCTGCAGGACCAAAGTCTGATGATACTGTAAGTGGAAGGTGTTGGATGGGAGCGTCCCTAGGGGCTTTGTGAAGGGCAGGCCCCAGCAACTTGTAACCGTTTATTTTACCTTTGCATTTTGCTCCTGGGAACATTGCCCCAAGCGTGGAGGGCAGCATCGCACTTCAGTGGGGATAGAGCTTGTATTGGAGAGGCAGAAGTGGAGATGGGAGAATTGCCACCGTGGGGACGTGTTGAGTCACAGCACCAGCCTCACCTCTCTTCCCCTGCCCTTCAGGCTGCACCCAGCGACTGGCTTCCTTCCTGACAAAGCACTATGTGCTCCCCACAGCCTAACACCTCTGCTTTGGGGATAGCCTGTCTGGGGCTCTTGAAGTAGCCGCTACTGTAGAGACTCAGAGAAGATAGGGAACAAGGCTAGGCTCTCCTAGCGCGAAAATCAAGAGACTGGGATTCAAAACCGCAGTGTCTTGCCCTTGACTTTCAAGACTGGCCAGCCTGTGGAAGGGCGGGATGAAGACATTGATGGAAAAGTGGTTTGGAGTAAGTTGGAGGAGACAACTAGATGCCAGGTTGAAAAGTTAGGGCTTTCAAGGGCCAGCAGGATGGTGCGGCAAAGACAGAGACCGGAGGCTCCAGCACTTGACTCAGGGCATCCTAATGTGAGTGGAGGAGACGGGAGGGCCGGGCACAGTGGGGCTGGGGGCAGGAGATGAGAACAGAATGGGGTGAGCGCTCATGACGGGCCTTGAACCTGTAATCTTCTAAGAACAAAGCAAAAGCCCCCAAAGGTTAGCATTAACCTCTCCCGCTGGCATAACATGTGCCAGGAAGCTGGCGATGAGTCACACAGAGAATTGCGAAGGGAAGGGAACCATGACTGAGAGTGGCACCATCCACTGGGCCTGCGATGACCTTGAATGACATGATTTTCATCTGGGTCTGTTTCTGCTGTGCCAGATTGTGCTAGGTTGTGAGCATGGCAGGTAAGGCCGGGGCTGTGGGTGGGGCTAGGGATGACCGGGCCGCAAATCCTGTCAGTGAAGGGGTGGCTGTGACCTGCAGATTTCCAGAGCTTTCTTGGCAGAGGAGCAAACTTTTGGTGCCTCTCCTTTTCTCCCCCTCCCCCCTTCAATCAAGGATTGGTTTGCATTATGTGGTTTCAAATGTTTTCCAGCTGTTGGGAAAAAATTTGTTTTCCCCCTTAAGAAAATAAAACAACAATGAACTATATGGCCCTCGGCACACTCTGAGGAAACATGAGCACTCCCCGAGAGGCCGTCCTGCAGACTTATGCACTTGCGTGGCCCCATGTCCCCTGCAAGGGTCAGGGTTCTGGGGACCCTTTGTCATCTTTCCAACAATCCCCTGTGCTTCCACAGCCTCATGGCTTTGAATCACTCGTGGCTGAAGTGACGAGGGCTCCCCTCAGTAGCCGCTACTCCCCACCTTCCAAGTGTGTGTGGGAAGTGACCTGTCTCAACGTCCAGGCAGAACTTGGGTTCAGTGCGAGATCTCCCCTGCTCTCCTGCCCTGAGTCCTCCCTGAGCAGACCTTCCAGCCAGCTGACGCTGGATGTGTGACACGAGAGAGAAAGCGAACTGTTGCTGCTTTCAGCCGCTGAGATCTTGTGTTTGTTCATGCAGTGTATCTTCCCTTCTCCCTGCATAGACGCCATCGTTAGCACACCATTCGCTGTGCTGGATTCGAGTCGTTTGTTAACCTGAATCATTCAAGGATCGGCCACCTTGTCCTGTCTTTGAATTTAGGAACGTAGTAGGCAGGCCTCTGTATCAACTCTACTTCCATGTGTCCACACCCATAGCTGTATCTATTAGTTGAAATCCTTAAGTTCAGTAACATTTGTTTTCATGTTAAAAAAAGGAGAAAGGCTATAGATAACTTGTGTTGTATGCCTCGCCTTTCTCATGAACTTATGTTTTTTAAAGAGGCTTTGTAGAGAATAGGGTAGAGGAATCATGATTACCCATGACTATAAGACTGACGGCTGTGGACTGATGGTGCCCTCATTGTGGACCATTCATGGAGCGTGTGGCACTGTAGGTGTGGGACTGTAGGTGTGCTTGCTGTGTCCAATGACGGCCAGCATTCGTTGCGTGTTCACTCCGTGTGTGACACCGTGTTAGGCGTGTCTGTGTGGGTAGTAGATGAGGCTCAGAGAGCTTGATCGACTCCATGCAGACCGGAACTTTTGCCTTCTGCTGTGCTCCCAGTGGTGACTCAGCGAATAGCTCTTGGACAACTGAGTAATGCATGGATGGAGAACACACTCCATGGCCGAGCTCAGAGTAGAGCGAGCGTGGAGCCCACACTCACCTGCCTCTCTCATTTTGGAGCGGTGAGTGGGCCCACAATCCTGACCCTGATCAGTCTCCAGGCCAAAGGACCCAGGAAGGCCAGGCGGTCTCTCACGGCCAGGGCGGTAGGGTCTTGCTCTTCTCTGGGCCTCGGCTTGGGAAGCTCAACCCTCTGCCTGCCTAACTCAACTGGAGATGCCGTTGGCCCAGCATCCACTCCAATGCATTTCCACTGCTCGTGGCGGCCCGTCCTAGCCTGCCGTCTCCATGTTCTGCTCGGCGGAGCCTTTGGGGCATCATCTGACTTATCTCTTCGAAGTTCCACTCTCTGTACTCAACGCCTGTTGGTGCTGCCAAGCTGGGTTTGTCGTGGTCAGAGCCTGGGATGTTGCTTGGCACCTACTGGCCACTCAACAAAATTAAAAAAAGAAGAGAGGCAGGCAGCCAGCCCTTTCAGGAAGAGACTGCACGATTGTGATCACTGTTTCCTGGAAGTCAACAGAGGCTCTGTGGGACGAGGAGCGTGGGGGGAAGGGTGTCTGCGGGACGACCTGTGGGCGGCACTCATAGGCCCCTTCTGCTGTCACTTTGACTGTGTCTAGTGACAGGGTGATCTGTGTGGGGCTGCTAACCACAAGGTCAGCAGTTCAAGCCTCCGTGGGAGAAAGAAGAAGCTGTCTGCTCCTGCCCAGAGTGGCAGCCTCTGAAACCCAGCGCAGCATCACTGTGGGTTGGAATCGACCAGATGACAGTGGGGTGTGAGGCTCACCCTAAACAGTCTGAAAGGAGGTGGTAAGTGGGATTGACAGTCATGCGCAAGTGACCTATAGGCACAGGCCAGGGAAGGAGCTGGTGTCACGCAGGTAGGGCGGGCGAGGAGGGGCTGTAGGGAGCAGACTTTGTCGTCACTGCAGGTGTTGAGGGGGATCCCTGGTTCCTGCGAGAGGACAGGCTGCATTTGGTTACTTGGCATGCGGACTGGCAGGAAGGTGAGACCATCAGGGTAAGGATGGGGTGACACACAGGTGTCCTCTCGAGGCGCTTACTCCTGGTGGGAACAGGAAAATGGGGTCAGACCTGTGGGGGCTCAGGAGCTGCAAAGGTGCTAAGGCAGCCTTTGAGATTTTGAGTCTTCTGGTTCCGACTTAAAATTCAATATACGAGAAATGACTTAGCTGTCAGAGTCTCCATTTTGCTAATCTCTCTGTCTTCCTCTGTGTGTTGGGGAGGAGGGCTGTGTGTGTGTGTGCTGATAGTGCCCCTGCTTGTGTCCTGTCTCTCGGAGGTCATGGGCACCCGTGATTGAAGGCTGTGAATGAAGTGCAGGCAGTGAAAGGCATCCCCTGTAAGTGCATTAAGACCAAAGCCATTCTTTCTGGGCAGTGCCTTTGTGAGTCAGGGACACAGGGTTTGAATGGGGACCCGGGATTGGTGACTCTTCTTCAGGGGTGCCGTCCGATGCGGCGAGGAGCCTGAGGGGTGTGGCGAGCTCATCATACAGGAGCAAGCAGAGTTTACGAGGCAGAAGAGATGGAAACCAGCCCTTAAGTAGGCGGTGTCACCCAACAAGGTGGGAGGGGTTGCACTGGGCGGCCCAGGCCCATGCACTGCGTGTAGATTTGGGACCTGGGAGGGGCTCTGAGGTGGGCAGGTTGAGTGGATTTGTAAGGTGTGAGGCTGGGCTTGTCTCCTGAGAACACTGGTGGCATTTTGGGTGTGTTCACAGATTATGGCAGATCAATTTTGAGCTCTTGTCAGATGGGGGTCTGGGTCAGGAACACCGTCCATGGTGGGATGGGATTGGGGGGTGTCAGTGCTCCAGTGCTTTAGGGAGCATTTTGAGGTGCATGCTCAGCCTATGAAGCCTAGAGGGTTCTTGCCTGCCCCTCCCTGTTTCCCCAGTGGCCTCTTCACCCTGTTCCTGAGGCTGCTCCATGGGATCGGGTGGGGTGGGAGGGGGCACACAGGGAGTTGGGCAGTGGCTGGGAGGGTAGTTCAGCAACCTCAGAGGGGGGTGCCGAGGGGTCCTGTGTGATGCTGGGCCTTCAGTGGTAGCTGTGGTCAGGGTGAGTGGAGGGCGGTTAGTAGTTAGCAGGGGATGTGGGTCAGTCTGAGTGGAGGGTGGTTGGTAGTTAGCAGGGGATGTGGGTTAGTCTGAGTGGAGGGTGGTTGGTAGTTAGCAGGGAGATGTGGGTTAGTCTGAGTGGAGGGTGGTTAGTAGTTAGCAGGGGATGTGGGTCAGTCTTGAGTGGAGGGTGGTTGGTAGTTAGCAGGGAGATGTGGGTTAGTCTGAGTGGAGGGTGGTTGGTAGTTAGCAGGGAGATGTGGGTTAGTCTGAGTGGAGGGTGGTTGGTAGTTAGCAGGGAGATGTGGGTTAGTCTGAGTGGAGGGTGGTTGGTAGTTAGCAGGGGATGTGGGTTAGTCTGAGTGGAGGGTGGTTAGTAGTTAGCAGGGGATGTGGGTCAGTCTGAGTGGAGGGTGGTTGGTAGTTAGCAGGGGATGTGGGTTTGTCTGAGTGGAGGGTAGTTAGTAGTTAGCAGGGGGATGTGGGTTAGTCTGAGTGGAGGGCGGTTAGTAGTTAGCAGGGGAATGTGGGTCAGTCTGCATGGAGGGAGGTTGGTAGTTAGCAGGGGAATGTGGACCAGGTCTGAGTGGAGGGTGGTTAGTAGTTAGGGGGATGTGAGTCAGGCCTGAGTGGAGGATGGTTAGTTGTTAGCAGGTGGATGTGGGTCAGTGCTGGCACATGGACCCTGTGTTAGCAGGTTTGGTGTTTTACAGAAAGAGAAGCTGTGATATGAAGGGGCTCCAAAATGCTTCTGAGAATTTCTAAGGATCATTGAATTCCATTTGCCCCACCTGACTTTTGGAAGCCCTCACCGTCCTGGGTGTCTGCAGGAGCACACTTCCTCTAGCACTTCTGCAGGGCTCGGTTGGGACAGTGGCAGACAGAGAAGCCATGCTAGGGCTCTGGGATTGTGGCGGGCAGGGAGGCACCAGACAGGAGGTAAGCTGCCATCGACCCCCAGCCGGTGGGCACAGGTTGGCTTTCAGAAGAGAGATGGGGCTGGCATGACAGCACACATCAGGATGGAGGATGCAGAAATCCAGGAAGGTAATGTTTAAGATGTCAGCCAAGGGGAGTGGGGTGGGTGGTGGGGAGGGGGGAATGGGCTTTTCTGTTGGTTCTTCATTGTGGTACACTGGTTCCCTGTACAATATGATCTTTCAGTCCTAGTAGGAGAAGTTCTTCAATCCTCACCACAATTCAAAGTGTGTGTGTTCCCCCTCACCCCCCCAGTCCTCCCCTGCCCAGCCTTTGACTATGGTCAGCCTGGTGTCCATCTTTACAGTCCTGCCAGGCCCAGATTTCATACACAGGAAGTCAGACCAAGCAAACTCACAGAACCCACCCATTATCATGACTGGGCAGCGCCCACCCAAAAGAGAACAGAAGCGTCACACGCAGCCATAAAACGGGCCCAATGGTGAGTGACTGACACAGCAAAAGGCTCTCACTGGCACCATCGGCCAGCAGCGGTTTTGTGGAGCTCTCTGTCTGGGTGCAGTGGCGGTGAGGGCCTGTGGCCATCATGGCAGGGAGGGTTCTGCTGGGGCCTGGACTCCCTCAACTCCATCCCAGTGAGAGCACAGCCGTGTCCTCCACTTCCAAGTCACGAGGGGCCCCTGTGGGTGGGAGCCGACTGGCTGGCGGGACTCCAGAGGCTGGTTTTCCAGAAGCAGGCATGCAGACCTCCCTTCCAAGGTGTCAACATCCACCCCACCCTGATGGCTTCGTGGGAAATCCTCCCGAATTCCAGTGCTGTGGCAGAGTTGAGTTTGAAATTGGGTGGAGGGGTCGTGTTGTAGGACTGAGTGTGGATTTGGGGAACCTGAGTGGTACTTATGATGATTTCATGGACCAGACACAATTTGTGTGGTCTGGATAACTTCCAACGGCCATTTTCAAGGTGGGCCTGGGCTTGCCATGGAACTCTGATGCGCACTTTGGTTTTCGAAATCTCCACCTGTCATCAGGGACCAAGCACTGTACAGTGAGTTTGAAGCTGAGCAGGATGATACTGATCTTGCTTAGAAATCTCTGCAAGTGTTCACGGCGGATAGATGGCATTCACAGACAAAGCCCAATGGAGGGACCGACTTGGACCCAGTCGTCGTGCACACCTCTGAGAGGGGAAGAGAGACTTCCCTAACGGCTGCGGCGTAACTGGTGCACATGGTTCGGAGCAATGTGCTGGGACTGCCTGCAGGGCCACATGCATGAAGAGCTGAAGCCGACATGACTGTTGCGTGATGTGCAGTTTGCTGGGTGGTAGAAGACACCTCAAATCCCTTTCTTGGGTGAGTCTGAACCTCTGTGGCTCAGTTCCTGGACCAACGTTTAGAGCGATCTTTCAGCCCGCAGGCCTGCTGTCCATCTTTACAGTCCCGCCAGGCCCAGATTTCATACACAGGAAGTCAGACCAAGCAAACTCACAGAACCCACCCATTATCATGACTGGGCAGCGTCCACCCCAAAGAGAACAGAAGCGTCACACGCAGCCGTAAAACGGGCCCAATGGTGAGTGATGAAAAAGCTTCTGCCGTTGCTGGAAGAGCTCTTGCATTTGCTGTCACTCGCAGACGAGCAAGTGGACAGTTGAGAGACAGCAGGAGCGGCAGCACTGAGAGCAGGAGTCTGAGCCTTGTCGACTGAAGGCCCTCGAGGGGATGGTGGACATGCTTAGCCATGCGCCCAGTATGGCTGGCATGTAATTCTGTGCAGATCACTTCGGTTTTAGGCTGGCTGACTCTACAAGACAGCTTCACAAAGTTCAGCGCAGAAAATGGAAGGAAAATATAAGGGAACTTTTCCACCACCTTCATCCATCATTGGAAAGACACGAACACAGTCAGAGGCCCCTCATGGTCTGGTGGCCATGAGCGCTGGAGCATGGGTGAAAGGTCGGGATGTTACTCGGGCTTTCATGATTGGTTTGGGCCACCAGCATGTCTTCCTTTTCTAGCTAAGTCTAGTCAACTTCGGGTGTGCCTCGTGTTCCAAAGAAGGCATGCTCAGAAGGACTTTCCCCATGGAAGTGGGGGTGCAGGTTGGCGCTCCTCACCCGCCTGTTACAAGATTGCCTCCCCGAGTCTGTTTCATCATCGGCCTGGCTGAGCCCTGCGCTAACCTCATTCTCTGGGCTTTGGCAAACAGCAAACACATCGATGCTTAGCGAGGACGCACCGCACTGGATTGTCACGTCCCTGCCCTGTCACTGTTTGAGCGGAGTCCTGAGGGCCGGTGCCAAGCCCACTGCCTCCTTCTGGACCTCCCTGTCCGTACCACTGCCCAGTGATGCTGCTCAGACTCAAAAGGCCTGCCAGTGAGGGACGTTGACTCACAGCAGCCCGGTAGGTCAGTGCAGACCAGAGCCCCTCGAAGCAAGGGTGCCTTCAGGGCCAAGAAACAAGGCGGGCTAAAAACTGAGGCGTGTCTGTACGGCCTTCTAAGTCCTCCCTCTCAGAGGGTGGAATTGCCCTGGAGAGTCTACCTGACAGCTGGGGAAGCTTATCGCACCTCTGTGGGGGCTTCAGCCCATACTGAGAAAAGACTTGTGTGAGATACACAGCTTCATTTTCGTTGATTCCCTCTTGTGGTTGAGCAGCAGCAGCAGCAGCAGCAGCAGCAGCAGCAGCAACACAAACCGCTTCCTTCGGCCCACTCTGCTGCATGGCAACCCTCTCGCGGGGTCTGAGGCTGGGGGAGAAAGGCGGCTGAGAGCATTGCTGGCCTCCACAGAGCAGCTTGTGGGGAGAGGGGGTGTTGAGGCTGGGAAGAGACGGCAGTCAACTGATGGGACAGGAAGTTAGAGCAGTGGTGACTGGAGGTGGGTCCCGTGGGGGCTTCACTTCCATTCTTCCTCCCACCGGGGTAGCGTTGAAAGCCTCAAGTGCAGCCACCAGGCGGAGGCACTTGGTCTTGTCAGTGGGAAGTCCTGGGGGCTCTCTGGAGTAACTGAGGTCAGAGGGAGGCTGGCAGGATGGCATCTGCTACCTGCGGCCCTTCTTCAAATATGTGGGCTGTGGGGATTTCATTGTGGCAGGAGGGTTTCGAAGCCCCTGCTGCACATGAAGCGGCCTCCGATGAGAGGTGCAGCTGAACCCAGAGGCGTAGACCCAGGCAGGGCCTTGCCTGTGAGAACCTCTCAGCGCCCCAGAGAAGATCGTGGCACCATTGGTCCAGAGCCACTGTCACATGGAACCAGACGTAGCCCCTGAGGTGGGCTTGGGCAGGGCACAGCTGGGCCCAGGAGTCAGGGGGTCAGCCCCCCGCTGTGGGTATCCGCTTGGGCCATCATCTGTCTCTGGTCACTTCTACTCTACCCAGAACTTTTCCCAGGCGCCCCTGCATGGGGGCAGTTAAAGTGGCTGCCGATTTTATCTGTGTTAAAGAAGACGCTGTGGAGGTGTGACTTGCGTCTCTTTAGCTCCAGAACGTAGATCAGGGACGTTCAGTCAGTGCCTGTTCCCGGTGGCCCTGTTGGGCAGGGGACGAACAAACTGCCCCTGTGAGTTTCCCAGACAGTAACTTTACAGCGGCTCTTGTGAGACTTAATGCAAGGGGCCTGGTGGTGCAGTGGGTTAAGCCAGGGGTTGCTCACTGGAAGGCTGGTGGGGCCAGGGTAGCAGCAGATCCATAGGAACAAAAGGAAGCCCTCCTCTGCCCTCATGGAGACCAGCAGCCTCAGAGCAGGGCCCCTGAGGCCTGCAGAGTTGGCAGTGACTCACAGTGGCTCAGACACCTGGTAGGGGGCATGCTGTGCCTCTCAGGTTGGCATTCCTTAGACAAGACCTGTGGCCGAGGGAGGTAAACACGTGAGAGGATGCTGCCCCCTCAGTCGTGTCCTTGGCGGTATTGGGGCATCACTCAGAGTCTGCTAGTGTGTGAAACAACTCATCTCCCTGTCTCTGTGATGGGGCAACAGACTCACCTCCCTAGCTGCGGGGTAGTCTGTGGTTCAGGTCCGTGTGTGTGTGTGTGTGTGTGTGTGTGTGTGTGTGTGTGTCAGTTGTTATGTATGTGTTTGTTCTCCCAAATCTTTCTATTAGGAGCGGATGCAGCGGTCCTGCCCTCAGTTCCAACTGACAGTACTGTCCCACTGTGACCACACCAGCTTCTAGACCTTCGCTCCCTCCCTTGTTCTGGGATCCAGGCTGAAGGAGCCGCCAGGCTCAGGGCGGAACAGGAAAGACTATTGTGTGCCCACAGATGGGTCTTCTGGCTTCTGTTTGGTGATGGCCTGGGTGAACCCTGCCCCAGTGTCATTGGCCTGCAGGAAAGACTTGAGGGAGGAGCTTCCTGGTGAGGGGCGGGCTGCTCAGCCCTGGAGTCACCGGAGCAGTTGAGGGCCTGGATGAACTTTCACTCAACCAGCCCGTCCATTCCAATCCATAGCAAGATGTTCAGTCTTCTTAGTCCTATTTTACTTCGAAGGGAAGGAACATACTGTACTCAAAGGTGTGATTTCCTTCCAGGGCACTGTGTGAAAAACACAGGGCTAGTATTATTACTCCTAATAGTTCCATCTCCTGTGCTGTCTTCAAGGAGTGGGGAGGGGGAAGGGGAATGAGCAGCTGACACCAAGGGCTCAAATAGAAAGCAAATGTTTTGAGAATGATGAGGGCAACAAATGTACAAATGTGCTCGACACACGATGAATGGATGCATAGATTGTGATAAGAGTTGTGAGTCCCCAATAAAGCGATTAAAAAAGAAAAAGAAAGAGAACTGTTCACAGAGAGTGAAGGGTATGTCCTGGCTCAGAAATTGATAGCCTTTCTTCAAGTCACAGGGGAAGTTAATAGAGAGCAGAGAATGAAGTGTTACCGCAGAATGGCCATGCTTTTAGAAACCTGTGCAGGGCATCCTGGTGCGCGGTGGGTGATGGTGACCTTGGGCCGTGACTGTGCCAGGTCCTGGGGGGGCGCTCCAGGCTTCACAGATTTGATTGTTGCTCTCTTCTTTTATGTCAGCAGCCGACATGCTCTCAGGGCCCAGGCACTTACTGAGACACAGGCACTGGTTCACTGCTCAGGGGCAAACATATTAAATGCCAGATTCGGGACTCAAACTTGGGGTCTGTGCACTCCCTCCCGGGCCAGAGTCGATTCTGACTCACAAGGACTCCAGAGGAGAGGGCGGAACTGCACCTGGGGTTTCTGAAACGTAAATCTCTATGGGGGACAAGGCCCGTCTTTCTCCCAGGGAGCGGCGGTGATTTCAAACTGTTGACCTTGTGGCGATCAGTCCGCATGCTTGATATTATTAATGTTAGGCATGATCACTTATCCGTGGTTTTTCCAGTTTGAAATTTTGGATACTGTAACAACATTTTCTGATGGCATAGATATAAAATGATTTTTTTAGCTCTTTTTTTTAATCCTTTTATTGGGGCTCATATAACTCTTAGCACAATCCATCCACACGTGCATTTAATGTAAAGCACATTTGTACCTTTGATGCCATCATCATTCTCAAAACATTTTCCTTCCACTTCAGCCCCTGGTATTGGCTGCTCCTTTTCCACCTTGTCTCTGCTCCCTCTTGAACTCTTGATAATTTATACTCTTATAATTTTGTCTTGTCAAACACTGTCCGATGTGTCCCTGTGCCCACTTCCCTGTTGTCTGTACCCCAGGAAGGAGGTCATACGTAGATCCTTATAATCGGTTCCCCTTTTCCACTCCACCATCTCTCCATCCTCCTGGAGTTGCCACTCTCCCTTTAGATGGTCCTAAAGGGATCATCTATCCCAGATTCCCCATGTTTCCAGTTCCTATCTGTACCAGTGTACATCCTCTGCTTTACCTGCAGTTATAAGGTATAATTCAGATCATGATAGTGGAAGGGAGGAAGCATTTTAGAACTAGAGGAAAGATGCATGTTTCATCTTTGCTACACTGTACCTGACTGGCTCTTCTCCTCCCCATGGCCCTTCTGTAAGGGGATGTTGCTTCCCCTGCAGATGGACCTTGGGTCCCTAATCTGCATCCCCCTCATTTATAATGATGTAATTTTTAGTTCTTTGATGTCTGATATCTGATCCCTTTGATGTCTCATGGTCCCACAGGCTGGTGTGCTTCTTCCATGTGGGATTTGTTGCTGCTGAGCTGGATGGCCACTTGTTTACCTTCAACCTTTCAGACCCCAGACACTCTATCTTTTGATAGCCGGGCACCATCAGCTTTCTTCACCACAATTGCTCATGCACACCTTTGTCTTCAGCAATTGTATCAGGAAGGTGGACATGGAATGATATGATTTTTGTTTTTGATGCTTTATAACTGCTTCCATTGATTCCTTGTGGTAACGTGGGCTGGTATGTTTCTTCCATGTGGACTTCGTTGCTTCTGAGTTATATGGCTGCTTGTTTATTTTCAAGTCTTTAAAACCCCAAATACTATATCTTTGATAGCCAGGCACCATCAGTTTTCTTCATATTTGCTTGTGCACACATTTGTCTTCATTGATTGTCTTGGGAAGGTGAGCATTGAAGAATGCCAACTTAATAGAACAAAGTGTTCTTGCATTGAAGACGTCCTCGAGTGGAGGTCCAATGTCCATCTGATGCCTTAATGCTGTCCCTTTAAGTATATGCACATAGATCTTTTTTCACATCCTCATAGGTAAGTATATTTACCTATGTTCATGCCTGTATTTAGACCTCTATAAATGGTCTTTGCCTCCCACTTCTTTCCTCTATTTCCTTTTACTTCCCTCTTGTCCCACCATCTTCTCATCCTTTAATTGGGTTTCAGTAATGTCTCTCTGATACATTATTCTTAGCTCTTTGAGATTTCTAAAACTTAAATCAATTTCCAAATGAAGTACACATCATCTTACTAATATGAAGTCACACCATTAATTTAGCCACATTCTTTCACCCAGTGACTGCCCAGGACTAGAACATGGTCCTGACTATGCTGGGTCCTTATGGCATGGTTGCTTGATCTCCCTGCTGTGTCCTGAGTGATGATGCCATTCTCCGCACACCCTCCACTGGTCAGGGATCTAATTCTCCCTCCTTTTCTCATTGACCTATGGTGAAACCTTAGGCTGTAGCTTCATGCTTCAAAGCACAAGGCCACTATCATGAGCAAGAGTAGCTTTGTGTTTGAGGTTTTGGAAGTTCTAACAATAATTTGTCAACTCGTTTCATATTGAAGCTTAAAAAAGTTCATGGAAAAGTCCCGTTATCTTTCAATTCTATTTCCCCATGAACTTTTAAGAGTTCCCGGTACAGGAAAGAGCCCAATGGTTACATGCCTCACAGCTAACCCAAAGGTCAGCCGTTCGAACCCCACGGCTGCTCTGTGGGTTTGTGCTTCCACAAAGACTGCACCTTGAAGGGTGTCAGTGATGCCTGTACCATGTGAGGAGTGCGATCAGTGGCACTGGCTGCAGACATGGAGAAGTTGTTGAATCGGAGAATATTTGACTGTGCATATTTTTGCCCCCACTAAAAAGATTACACAAACCACAAGGAGTAAAAGGAAGAAGAAAACTGTCTAAAATTGATTGTGGGCATGATTGTACAGCTTTTTTGGATAGGCTTGAACTATTGAGTTGTATGATTGGTGGTTGAAATGCCAATAAAACTGTTAAAAAAAAAGATTGCCCCTTGGAAACCTCAGGGAGCAGGTCCGCCCCCCCCCCCCATCCCTCTCCTGCGCCTGACTCTGCCTTTTCCTCATAGGGTAGGCCCACAGGCCCCCCTAAGGTCCTCAGTTCAAATCCTCGGCCACTCCGCTCTGTGGGAGAATCACTAGCTTTTGTCCACCTGTAAAGATGTCCAGTCTTGGATACCAACAGGGACGGTTTTACTCTGTCCCATAAGGTCATTAAGGGTTGTCGTCGACCCTCTGCCTCGTACCCGCCTCCTCCAATTGGAGTCTCCATCGGAGACCACTCCCACCTGTGCTCACCGCTGCTGCCAGCTTGAACAGTGCAGTGAACCCACGTCACGGGCTTCGTCCTCCCCTTCTCATGGTAAACCCACGCTCTCTGGAAAGTCAGAAATCACCGCACAGAATGACATCCCAGAAAATATTTGTGGAACTCACTTGATGTTCCCAAGTCACACCTCGCCACACTCACCACACAGCCTGCGTCTGTGGACACCTCTCCGTCCCACAGAGACCCCACGGCACCGAGGGGAGTGTCCGCGGGCGTTTCAAGACTGTCAGTCCTCAAGGAAGCAGACTTCTGGTTTTCAGTCGGATTCCTTGTAGTGAACCACGTCCCATCATTTTCACTGTCTTTCTTTTTGCGGTAGATAAAGTAGATGGTGCGTCCACTCACAGGTTTTGCTCCGTTAGATTTCTGAGTACCATCTAACCCTTGCTAAAGGCTCTGATGTGACAGTTTCCCAGTTATTAATCAGGTCTGAGAACTCAGGGCTAGGAGGGAGAGCATTATTCTTTTATTCTCTGCAGGATCCATGGATGAATGCTGGTTTTAGAATTTCCACATGGAAGTCTCACCCACCCCCTGGTCAGTTGTGGTTATCATTGTTCCTATTTGTTAACACGTTCCCCATACATGAGATTATGTGCCTATTCTTGTCCAATAACAGACTATCTAGACATCATTCTTGTATGGTGGTTTTTTTGTGTACAAACATTATGTGTGAGTGAATTTTGGGGACAATAGGGTAGCATTCTTTTGGACTGTGCTATCATTTTCTCTGCAACATCCATTAGTGGGCAGAGTGGAGATCTTTCTGTACAAGACCTAATAATTCCATAATATTCTTTTTTTGGTAAGTGCTTGGTAGCCAAAGCACTGGCAGTTTAAAGAAAATGCACAGATGCTATAAAGATGAGCCTGAAAATCTTATTTATATCTTCAGTGAAACCAGTTTAACTGGTGAGTTTCATTTATGAGACTTTATGAGGCAACGGGTCATATTGGTATCATCTCTATATTATATTAACCATAACTGCTATTTTATTTTTATCTAGTATCATGATTTTTTTTCTCTTTTCATTGCCTATTACTTGGGACCTTGCTATATTTTTACCTTGTGGCTCAAGGTGCCTACCAATTGAGAACTCTATTGCTTCACTAATCTGTTCTTTTCCTGTAGCAGTTTCTGAGCTGGAATTAAAACAAAGAGTGGCTAATGGAAAGAGCAGTTAATTAATACTTGGGTATATGAATAGTTCTTACCTTGTGGTGTAGTGCAGAGGTCCTCATACTACAGTCCGTGGGCCACATGTGGCCCGCCGAGGACGTTTATCCAGCCCGCTGGGTGTTTTTGCCTCCGCTGCCTGTCCTGCTTCGCAGCCGACTCATCCCAGGCCCGCAGAGAATTTGTTCATAGTTTCTTTCTTGTTGTAACTATAGTGCAGCTCTCCAGTGGTCAGAGGGACAGTGAGCTGGCCCCCTGTTTTAACAGTTTGAGGACTCCAATGAGCTGCATACAGTCAGCAGTTGGAACCCAGCAGCCCGTCTGGAGGAGAAAGGCGAGGCTTGGCTGCTCCCCGCAAGGGTTAGTCTCAGAAACCCACAGGGTCCGTCTACTCTGTCCTGCAGGACTGTGGTGAGTCCGACTCGCCCGGCGGGCCGTGCGTTTGTGTCTCTGCTTGTTGGTTTGTGTGCCCTGTAGTCTGGAAGAGACCAAGCTGAGGAGTCAACGGGCTGAGCCTGCCGTTAGGCTGCAGGTGTGCACTCGGGAAACGCTCTCATCCCGACCTGCGTCCATTGCGACTCACAGTGACCCCGTAAGACAGACGCGACCCGCCCTCCCCTGTGGGTTTCTGAAGCGGGAACTCTTGACGAGAGTAAAGAGCCCCATCTTCTCCCACGAAGCAGCCGGCGGTTTCAAACTTTTAGCCCTGTGGTTAGCAGCGGCAAACAATCGTTATTCAGTGATTTGCAGGGGGGCCTGAAGGAGGGAGTAGTGATTCGTGGAAGGAGATGTGTAAGTTGCAGAAGAGTTCCCTAGAGGCTGATGGGAAATCTCTGCTGAGTCCAGGTGGACCTTTGGGTCGCTGCCTTTTTCAGATTCAACGGTCTGTTTCTGGAGCTCCCAACACCAGCAGCTGCGGTGGGAATTGTAGCCCAAATGCCACAGGGAAACCTCCATTTTCTTTGACTCTAGGTCGAAGCCTGGCTGGTGCTGGGGGTGTTTGTGAGCAGCGAGCGCCTGCAGCTTGGCGCCAGAGGGCCCAACAAGGCAGCGTCCCGTGGGCGGGGCGAGTCCTAGGACGACCTTCCGGGGTAGAACCACTCCACCAAGTCGGCATGTCCAGGGAGGCTGGGGCTTCTCAAAGTTCGCTTCCCCTGAGCATTGTCTAAGCGCCGTGCTCTCTCCTAAGGCCTCGTTTAATCTTCCCCAAAGTCCCGTGAAGGGGGAGCCTGGGGCTGTGGAGGTTATCCATCTGACCGCGTCCCCGGGGTTGGCAGCTGGAAAGCACCAGCTGCTCCCTGGGACAAAGACTGGGCTCTCTCCTCTTCCTCAGCAGCCGCAGTCTTAGAGACCCACTGGGGACCCCTCGCTGTGACTCACCATGGACCTGATGGCCGTGCATGTGGCTTTGAGACAGAGTCCCGGGAAGGGCCCTGCTGTCTCCCCGTGGTACAGAGGAGGGTAGTGAAGGCATGAGGCTGCGCCCACTGGAGGGAGGCTCCACACATCTGATTTGAGTCCTGTGTCCCTCCCCCACCCCCCACCATCTACAGACAGACAGTGATAGCATTGTCACCTTGCCTCTCCAGAAGGCATTTCAGCGATAGCATGGGAATGGCATGGCCTTGAAGAACAAGCTTTCAGACCCTCGAACATGACTGTGAACATCCTCGTGCTCCCGGCTAATGGTTGGATTCCGATTCAGAGTGACCCGGTCGGACTGCCCTTCCAGGTGTCTAAGCCTTTTCCATCTTCCTGGGAGCAGACAGCAGGAAGCCACTGGTGGGTCTGAACCTCTGACGGTGTGCCTAGCAGCTCCCAGTGTAATCCACTCTGTCTCTAGGGTTCCACAGACTTACTCACTGCTCTACCCATCTGCCCACACCTTCCCTAACTGAGGGGGTAGGTGGTGGTGGGGGGTCTTTAGGTTCAAGTGGAGAAACGCACCTGGTGCCCATGCCTAGCATCCCAACATCCCAACACCTCACTGTCCGCAGGCCCTGAGCCACCTGCTCGAGTCTTCCTGTGCTCCTTAGCTTGGTCCCTCCTCCCCGTGTGCAGAACTCCAGGCCGAGGGGCATCTGACTGAGTCCATGGCACCCAGGTTCAGCAGACCCCTGCCTGCCATTTGCTTCCCATGTCCGGATGTGTGGCCGGCCAGGTTGTGTGTTCTCTGTGGTTGCTTTCCCACTGCATCCACGCAGCTGAAGAACTGAGACAGACCGAGTGGCCCATAGAGCCCCTGGGCTTTGACAGAAGTAATTGCCAGTCCTGGGTCCATACAGCTGGTCCCACATGCAGGCCACAGAATTCCTGGGATGTGATGGAGCCGGGGGAGGAAGAGCTGGGTGTCAACTGGGGCAGGCCTTCCTCTCATCACCTGGCTTTGGTCGGATCTCTGGAGAGACCAGCCCTCTCAGCGGAGCATTCACACTCAGTCTTCCACGCTTTCGTGTTTTTCAAGGTGTCTTAGTCCGGGCAGGTAGAGGAACAAGCGCATATGCACCCATGTGTATGTAAGGGAGAAGTCTATAGACAAGAGGTATGGAACATTGAGTAAGCAGCCCCACCCAGGCCATTCCAATCCCACAAGTTTGATATTACTAGTCCACATGTCTGATACCAATCTATAAAGTCCTCTTCAAATTCACAAGGCACATGCAATGACATCAAATGCAGGACAATCACAGGCCAGTGGGTAAGAAAGCCTTAGGATCCAGTGGCGTCTCAGTGCTGGCAGGGGCCTTTCTGTGACTTCTCAAGCATCTCAGCACTGGCAGGAGTCTCTCTGTGTCTTTTCTGGTTTCAGAGGCCTGGTTCCATCTGGGTAAGCCCTTGTGGATTCTCCTCCAGGATGTCTCACAGGGAGTCAGCCTTGTGTCATGTCAATAGAGCCTCTCCAGGGACTGAGTAGTGAGTGTCTCACCTCCAAGGGGGAAATACAGCCAGATTTCTTAGAATTCTCGGGAGAAGGCCATGCCCACACAGAGCTCTCATTGACTATCTCCAGATTGACAGACTAGATTCCACCTCTACATTCTTCATCTTCAAATGAACACCAGATTAGGTGACTGTCACACAAGGTAAAGAGATACAGTGGCAAGCATCTATTTGACAGACCTGGAGCAGTTACTGTCTGCTTTTGGGTTTTCTACAGATGCAAGAGAAAATGTCCTCGCGCTTTCTGTCTGTCTGCTTGTGGCAGCCATGATTGAAGAGGGGAATACAGTGAAAAAAAATAAAAAAGAAAAAAAAAAGAGATACAGTGGCATAGCTTATATTTCACTGTTTGTGAGATTGGTTCATAGCTTCAATGTGTAGCTCTGTGATTCTTGAACCCCTTGCCTGGCAAACGTTAGAGCTAATGCTGAACTCTGGGCTTCCATGGAGGGCTGATGGTCTCGGGGAAGAGAGACCCCAGCCAGTACTCACACTCATGAAGGAAGAATTCTAAAGTGTGCAGGTGCTTTGGGTTTATTCGGAAACCTTGTGTTGGGTTTCACTTGTCCAAATTTAAGTGATCAAAACTGAAGCTCTCCAGCTCATGGGATTCCTTACCAGGCTCTTCCCGGCCCCCGCCTGGACTGCCCGGCCTGGAGATGGTACCAGGCAACAGCCCATCACAGGGCTGCACCTGGTTGCCACCAGGTGGTGCTGTGGAAGCTGGTCCTCAGACTGAACCATGGGCACCCTTTGTGGTTTCCACTCTAGGGCCCTGCATGTCACTCAAAACTCAATTCTGACCCAGCATCCCTCCTGGACAGGGTTGAACTGCCTCTGTGGGCAGTGTCTCCATGGGAGTAGAAAGTCCCACCCTGCTCCCACGAAGCACCTGGTGGTTTCCAGCTGCTGACCGTGCAGTGAGGTCCCGGACACAAAACCACTGTGCCCCAGGGCGGGCCCCCCATCTCCCAGCGGCCCAGCTAGCTATGGTGTGCCACGGGCTGACCGCAGAGCAGAGGGGCCCTAGCGCCTCCTCTCGCCTGTGTGGTGGGAGAGTGGGTGAGAGCATTCTCGTGGCCTCCGGATAGCTCGTGGCCTCTGTAAGTGCCAAGAGCACAGCCTTGGCCAACGATGGGCGGATTGCTTGCCCTTCTGGAGGGGGTCCAGGCCTCTCAGAGCTCCTTTAGCAAGCCTGACCCAGTCACGGTACACCGCAGAAACTGCCTTTAAAACATCTTTGTTTCTTGATGTCCTGCCCATCTCTGCGAGCTAGTGCCCAAACCCTCCTTCTGTTTTCCCTGAGCGGGCCCTGCTCCATGGGTCCCTGTGGGGAGCCCTACCTAAGAGACACGGACTTCCCCTGCAGACGCAGCTACGTGCAGTGTGGGCGCCCCTGGGGCTTCCAGTGCAGCCACGCCATCTGCCCGCACCTCCGTGGCGGGTCAACCACTTGTTCTGAGTCTGGCCATCCACGCTCGCTCTTTCCTGAAAGCAAGTCCTTGATGCCCGGGGGATTCAGCCCTGTCTGTAACCAGGTTGGTTCATTCCAGAGAGCGCACTTGCCCTCAACGCTGGCCAACCAAGACTGGGCCTCAGTGTCTCCCCGTCCTGATGCTCAGGGGTCTTCATATATCATGGTTTCTCAACTCCACAGTTTCCATTTGTAAACCGGGGAACTGTGGAGGGCAGCTGACTGATCACAAATGCTTTTCTTACACCTTTGCGCTGGCCAAACAAGATGGCCATTCTTACGACCCTTGGTAGAAAACATAAAGTCAGATTCTTTTTTTTTTTTTTAAGGAGAGGAGGTAGAATCCACTAAACTAGAATTTTCTTTTTTTTATAGTTTTATTGGCACATCATCCACATATCCTACAATTCAATAGTTTAATCATACCAAGAAGATTTGTGCAATCAGTCATTACCACAATCAATTCTAGAGCACTTTCTTTAAAAATGCCAGTTTTATTGGTGCATCATTTACAGTCCTATAATTCCATCATTTCATCATATCAAGAAGGACTGCTCAACCCCTACCACATCAATCCCAGAAAGATTCTTTTATTAAAAACAGCAAGAAGAAGCACAAGGGTTCATGCCTGCACCCCGACAGCATGGTTTTGTGGTCTGAGAGAGGGTCGCGGAGCTCCAGGCTCGGGTGGGGTCCAGCTTGCCGTGCGTGTGCTAATGGGGCTGTGAGGCAGGCAGGACAGCAGGTAGCCCTGCGTAGGAAGCTCGTGCACGACACTCAGGCCAGACGGGACTTGATGCCTCTGGAGGAAAGACATCCTGGGCAGAACTGGCGATGAGGGGGGCAGCGCATGGAGAGACAGGCATCGGGGGCAGATACCGGATTCCCACCGAGCTCCAGAAC
>PVJH01015114.1:0-54668 GCA_004026705.1 Nesogale talazaci
ACCGTCCCTCAGAGATGGTTGCCATCATCTTCTTCTCAGCAGTCTTCCCCAAGCCCCCTGACTCTCCAGTGCAGGGATAGCAGCTCTTGTGAAACACAAGTCAAATCTTACCATCCAGCTGCCTCCACTGGGACCCTGTCCTCAATGAAAAAGAAATCTAAAGTTCTCATGATGGCTTACACAAAGCGCTGTGTAAGCAGGTCTCTGCTCCCTCTCCGACTTCAGCTCTTAGTGCTCTTCCCCCTTCTCACATCAGCATCTGTTTCTGATTCCGTGTACCCTTCAATATGTTTCCACTTTCAGGCCTTCATGTATTTAATTCCTTCTCACTGAATCCTCTTCGCCCAGATCACTGCACAGCTCGTTTCTTCATTTCTTTGCGGCTTCTTCACAAATGTGACTGCTTTACAGTCTCTGCTGACCACCCTACCCCTTCCACTGGTGTACTGTCCTATCCCTTTGCTGGCTCTAGTTCTCCTTTGGGGGTTTATCCCCAGCTGACACACACTCACTAGTTTATTGGCTTCCCTCCCTAAAAATTAAGATTCAGGAGTGTAAAAGGATTGGCCTCTTTTGGATCCCTTCTACACTTAAACTGTGTAGACCAGCGGTCAAAGCCTCTTGGGCGGAAGAATGTCTCGGAACTCTGTGTCTAACAGATAACCAACCACTCAGTCATTTTACTTCCTTAGGGCACAGTAGGGACCCCTGCTGGTGCAGCGGGGTAAGTGTAGGGCTGCTCACTAAAGAAGTTGGTGGCTCAAATCTGCTGGAGAAAGATGAGGCCTTCTCAGAAGTCATTGAGGGCAGCAGTTCTCAACCCGTGGGTCGCGACCCCCCTGGGGGTTGAACGACTCTTTCACAGGACTCGCCTGATTCCTAACAGTAGCAAAATTACACTTATGAAGTAGCCAGGAAAATAATGTTATGGTTGGGAGCGGGGGTCGTCACCACAACATGAGGAACTGTATGGAAAGGTCGGGGCACTGGGAAGGTTGAGAACCACTGGTCGAGGGTCTTCCTGAGTCCGGATTGACTTATGGCATTGGCTTTAGTTTTGGGGGGTGGGGTGTTTGTGGGAATACTTCTGTGAGACAATGAAAGAAAACTAAGAATTAGCTTATTAAGAAAAATTAAGAATTTTCCTTTATGCCCCAAACATTTAGTTAAATGAGTTTTTGACATGCAGGAGAAGTACCTTTTAACTTTATGGGTAACTGTTTAGAAAATGTAGTTTGCTAAGGACTAGAATAAACTGGAATAATGTTAAATGAGCATTTATTACTCGTTCAACCTTTTGAGGTGATCACTGCATACTGATCCACCATGTATTATGAAGGGTTAGCCAGGGCAATGGCGGACCTATTTCCTTCCATAAACAAAACTGAGCATCTGACTAATTGTGTCACCCACCAGACCCACAACTTTAAGTGTTCAGGTACAATTTATTTAGGTATGCATTCTCAAACTTCCTGCTGGTGATCATAAAGTCGTAAATCTAACACCTTATCCAGAAAGGTTTCCTGAATTCCAGACAGGACTCATGAGCAATCAAAATAAACAACTAATTTAACCGGGTTCTATTGAAGTGTAAATGATTTATTAGGAAGATTTTCAGTGTCTGAGAATTAGAACCAAACCAACGTTTTCTTGTGGCGTGCACATGTGTGCAAACCTGGCCCACCTCCCCGATTCACGTGTCTGCCTATGGGGCACGCGCAGCCTGACTTCTGCCCAGCAGCCAGCCAGAGTGCAGGACCTTGTTTCCAGGGGTGGCGGTCAGGGTTTCCCCACTCATTGTTTCATCTTGCAGCCCCCTCCCTTTTTTTAAAAAAAAGGAAATAGCATATTTCTTGAACACGCATAATGCGTGGAGTTTTCTTTATTTGCTTACCATGTTTTTCTTATTTAACCCTCACAACAGTCGCTGTTTCTCTGTCAAAAGAATACTTGTTTTCCCACTAAACTGTTTACTCACTCAGCCAGCTATTTTCTTAAGCCTTTCTGAGAGAAACAACTACTGCTGAGCTTCATCTAGTCCCTCTAAATCAAGACCACTAGCCTCTAGCCCCTTTCCCAATTAATTTTCTATTCATTGCTCTCCGTCACCTGTCTGCTGAACATCCGCCCTCCGAGCTGCTCCTCCTGTCAGTTACAGCTGGACACGTTACTCGACCCAGGGAAGCCACATCGTTTCTTCTCATGGAACAGACACAGGCTCCTGGGAATGTTATTATCTACTTTCTTTATTAATTTTTAAAAATGGGTTTTGACCGTTATTTTTACAACCCTCTTTGCAAAATGTATTTTCTGTGTAAGGTGATGAAATAACAAATAACCAGCACATTCAGGCACCAAAGACCCAGAACAAAAGTTCATATCACTGTGAATGAGGGGGAGTGCAGAGTAGAGACTCAAAACCCATCTGTAGGCAATTGGACATCCCCTTACAGAAGGGTCACGGGGAGGAGACAAGCCAGTCAGGGTTGCAGTATAGCACCAAGGAAACATTCAACTTTCTTCTAGTTCTTTAATGCTCCCCCCCAGACACTATCATGACCCCAATTCTACCTTACAAATCCGGCTAGATCAGAGCATGTACACTGGTACAGATCAGAGCTCCCCACACAGGACAGATGAGCCGCTCAGGACCAATGAGAGTAGCGATACCTGCAGAGGAATGGGAAAGTAGGGGAGAGGGGGCCTCTCACAGTGCTCTACATATAACCGAGCAGCAGGAAGGGGGGTGAAAGAAGACAGCACTCTGTGTAAGACGTGGGGAAACAATAATTTATCAGTTATCACAGGTTCATGAGATGGGGCAGGGCATGAGGAGCTGATACCAAGGGCTCGAGCAGAAAGAAAATGTTCTGAGAATGATGATGGCAGCAAATGTCCGAATGTGCTCGACACAGTGGATGCATGTGTGTATTGTGATGGGAGCTGTATGAGCCCCAGATTTAAAAAAAACACACCAGCACAATACTTAGAAATAATTGACTTAATGAGAGTTTTTAAAATCTCATATTTAGGATCAATCCATTATATTTACTATGCCTTTAAACTTTGATTGATGTCCTAAAGTAATTTTCTGGGATAATTGTGTGTGTGTGTGTGTGTGTGTGTGCGAGAGAGGGATTCTATTTCTTAAAACTTTTTATTATTGAGATTTTCAAACCTACAGAAGAGGAAAGCGACTAGCACAACGAATCATCATGCAGTTTTGCTATTTACCATATTTTGCTATTGCTGTTTCAGCCTTCCTCCAAACTTTTAAAAAATAAAGTATTTTAAAAGAAGTACATGATTTCATTCATAAATACTTAGCATTTTCTCTAATATGTAGGACTTAAAAAAAATCTTAACCATAAAATTATTCTCAAGGTGACTGGGTCTAGCTGTTGAATCCATCTTATTACTTTATTTAAATTACTTAGAATATATTGATAATTTATATATATGGTGTTATAATCTAAAATAGACCCTCTTTTTGGTTTTTCCATACATAATTTGCTGAATTTTCTTTACAGACTGATGATAGTGGTTTTGAAGTCCTTGCTTGTTGATCCTAACATCTGAATAACCTCTGACCCTTGTCTACTGTAAAAAAGATTTTTTTGTCTCTTGATTTTGGGTCAGTTTTCTGCTTCTTGCCGTGACTAGTAGTTTTTCATTGTGTTTTAGATATTAAGGATAATGTGTTGTACTGACTGGATTATTATGTCTTCTTCAATGTTGCGTTTGCTCTGATTTAAAAAACAAAATAAAACCATACTGGCATTAAGTTGACTCTGACTCACAATGCCCACATATAAGGTTTCTGGAGCTGTACCTGTTTACTTCTCGCCTTTGAACTTGAGCTTGAACTCCAGCAAGTCCTGAGCTCTGTGTGATTTCTGATCAGCTATCATTTCCCCAGGAATTGTTTTTAGCTGGTCCTCTGAAGTGATCAAAATGAATGTGCAGAAAAAGTAAAAAGATGGAGTATTTTAGATAATTATTATCTCTAAAATATGTATAGATTACTAGTACTTATTCTAAATATCTGAAATTATGGGTTTATTGCACACATTGAATAGACTTAGGACTGGTCACTTTGAGAATGGTATCATGATTAAGATTTTTTAAAATCATTTTATTGGGGACTTATACAACTCTTATCATAATCCATCCATCCATCCATTGTGCCGAGCACATATATATGTACATTTGTTGCTCCTATCGTTCTAAAAACATTTGCTTTCCGCTTGAGCCCTTTGTATCAGCTCCTCATATTTTCCCCTCCCTTCCATTATTAAGATTTTTAAATTTCTTTTCTTTTTTTTTTGGGGGGTGGGGAGAACATCACTGCCCTCTGGTGGTGGGAGTAGGAGGCCCAGCCTTGCTGCTGGATTTGAACCTCCAACCCAGTGGGCCGCAGTCCTGCACACAACCACTACGCCACCGGGGCTCAGCCCAGATTTTTAAATTTCTTATATATTGTAGAAGAGGCTCTGTAATTTTCTCTAGAATAAAGAGAAACTAAGTGACCAGAAGAAGTAATAAAATAACTGTACAGAAAACTTCAGTGGGCAGCTCAAGGAGACAAAGGAACGTGTCATAAAATGCAACTTGACTTTAGACAACACAACGCAAAGAATACAAACCTTTCTGAAGTTGGAAGAACTGGAGTAAACACTTAGTCCTCACGTTGTAATATTGAAGACGTTTATTGGTAACATAGAGAATGGTGTGGAGAGCATCAAAAGAAGGTGGAAGCAACACCCAGTTCCTGAAGCCAGTAAGTTAATAAATATCGAACCATTTCAAGATGTAGCATATTAGCAAGAGCCAGTGGTTTTGAGGGAAGAAGTTCTAACTGCACAGCAGGCATTGACAGAAGGTGAGGTTCCGGCAACTGATGGACGTCCTCTTCAACGTTTCCACAAAAGCCTGCAGAGCCTGAAGGACTCACTCACAGGTGCCAAGAAGTCTGGCCGGCTGAGGGAGCCGATCCATGCTTGCACCCCTCCAGAGAAAAGCGCTGAGCCCTCCGTGCATTTCAGCAAGCCAGCTTATGCCCTTGGGGCCGTGAATAAGCCTTTCTCCAATCTTGATGCTCAGTTCTTCATGTAGCCCACTCTTTATTAGTATTCTTATTTTCTCCTCAGCGTACAGATTGAAGAGCCTGGTGAAAGGATACAACCCAAATGCCCACCTTTTCTGATGGTAAACCAAGCCTCGTCCTCTTGTTGCTTGCATGTGATACGACTACTGTTACTTACTGCCCTTGAGTGAAGGTGGATTCATCGCGACCCTACAGGACAGGGTAGACCTGCCCCTGTCTGTGCGTGTCTAAGACTGTAGCTCTTTTTTTCATTTTTTACTTTTTTAGGCATCACTGCCCTCTGGTGGTGAGAGTAGGAGGCCCCGCCTTTGCTTCTGTGGAGCCCGAATTGAACCTCCATCCCAGGGGACCGCAGTCCCGTGCACGACCACTACGCCACCGGGGCTCAGCCCCACTGTAGCTCTTTATATAAGGAGTAGGAAACCCTGTCTTTTATTTCGATTAATAATATTGTTGATAATTTCCACAGTGTCTTGTATCACCTTCCGTTGGACTATATAAAGAATATAGAATCAGGGTTGGGTTGGAGGGGGATACAGCCATGCTTGCTGAAAGCCAGCAAGATTGTAAGCACTTATGATCAAAGACTGTAACCTTCCGTGCGGATGACACATGAATGTGTAAAGAAAGCAACAATCTTCGCAACAGGGCTGATAAGTGGCATCATAGTCCATGGAGAAAAGACTGAAGTTGTTAGATTTGCATTTTACTTAGATCCACAATAAATTCCCATGGAAGTAGTACTCAGGAAATCAAATGATATACTTTGGGCAAATCTACTACAGAGGACCTCTTTAAAGTGTTAAGGAACAAAGACAACCCTTTGGGAACTAAAGTGCACCTGACCCAATTAGTGGTATTTTTAGTTACTTATATGGAGCCTTGGTGGAACTCAAGGTCAGTAGTTCAGCCCACTACCCTCTGGCTTACTGCTCTCCTAATGATTTACAGCCTCGGAAACCCGCAGGGGCAATTCTACGCTGTCCATAGGGTCACTATGAATCAGAATTGACTTGATGGCATTGACTTTGGCCAGATGGATCGCAAAGCTAGACCTGAATAAGAAGGACTGCAGAAGAATGGATGTCCTTGGATTATGGTGTTGGCAAAGAATATTGAGTGGACTACCAGAAGAAGAAATAAATCTGTGTTGGAAGAAATACAGCCAAAAGCAAAACGTCACCTCACATACTCTGGGTATTTCACAGGAGGGATCAGTCCTTGGAAAAAAGACAGTAACATGTAGGGAAAGAGAAGAGGAGATGAGAGGAATTCATGCAGAGGCTGTAACAGTGGACTCAGGCATAGGATGGTGCAGGACCATTCTGTTGTCCGGAGGGCTGCAATGGGTCAGAACCAAGTGGGCAGCACCCAGCCAAACAACCCGACACGCGGGAGTGCTGCTATGGCAGAATCCTGAGAATGGACGGCTTCCCCGGCTTTTTCACAGGTTAGCACCAAGCCCAGCGCATTGCCATCGAGTCCCTGCTGCCTCAAAGCCACCCCACAGCAACTGTTTGTGGGAGTGGAGAACGCAGCCTTTCTCCTTTGGAGCTGCCTGTGGTTTTGAACTGCTGACCATGGAGACCGCAGCCCAATGAGGAACCACCACACCACCAGGGCTGCTTCTCACAGTTCACGGGGCTATTCTGTTCTCAGCGAAGGCTTCTTTCTCTGTTAGCTCTGTGGGAAGGTCCTTATCTTTACAACCACCCATTGTCTGGTTCCTCAGAGATCTCCATCTGCCTTGGCATCCATCTTTCCTCCATCTCAGCCAGTCCAGTCTGCTCCTTTTATCTCTCATGAGACACTCGGGACACACCCTACACATAACAAACCAGACACACCCCATGCTAAAAACTCATTCTCAAATAGGATATCACTACTGCTTTCCAAGTGAAGATTGACAGCGCATTTTAGGGAGAGGAGGAAAATTGAGGAGTTGGCCAAGAATATGAATGGAATGTTTGTGTTAATTTCTTGATGCCAATTCTCTACTTCTACAGCTGTATCTGCAGCCTCACATGCTCGTCTGTTTCCTTTACCCTCACTTGCTTCTCTCTGCTTGGACCCTTCCCCTGGCTGTGTTTTGGTAAAGGCGGAGCTCATGTTTTTTGTGCTGACTCTGTTGTCATAGCTCTGAATTGGTGATTGTCTGTTGTGGGCAAACAATCCTACTTTCACTCCTGCATGAAATAGAAGTCTACGATATCATTCTTACACCAAGCAAAAATAATGAGTTTCTTATGATCATCTAAAAGCCAGTGCAAGTTTAGTTTCACATTTTTTAGTAGTCTGTGCAAATCACTATCCAACAACAACATGTGTGCGCATGTGTGCACACACACATTAAGTTGATATATATCCTAGAGATTTTATTACCTTCAACAGTCTCTCTCCCTCCATTTTGAATCTTTTAAACACATGCTTTTCCCCATGCTATCTATTTGTTAAAGAAACTGGTATGTGTCCTATAAAATTTCCCACACTTTGGCTCTCATGAGTCGTAGCCTGTGGTGTCCTTGAATGTGTTCCTCTAGCGTACTGTTTCCTGTAAACTGGGAGCTCCATATGAGCCTTTGCCAAATGTATATAGATGTGACCAATTACTTCACATGTCCGAAGTCTCGCCATCAAGACAGATACATTCATTCTTTGGTATATCCAATATTCTATAGTGTAATTCAAATGCACTATATTTTTAGTCTTCCGTATTCATTATGTCTAGCTTTTTTTGGGGGGGGGGCATCACTGCCCTCTGGTGGTCATGGGAGCTAACCAGCCTAGCTCCTGGAGAGCTGCTGTTGGATTTGAACCGCCAAGCCCATGGGCCGCAATTCCGCACTCAACCAGTACGCCACTGGGGCTCAGCCCTATGTCCAGCTTTTTAAATGCATATGAATGATTGCAAATACCGGTCCAGGTGTACCTTAAGTTCAGGCCACCACCTTAAAGAGGTCTTTTGTAGCAGATTGGCCCAGTGCAGTATGCCATTTGATTTCTTACATGCTGCTTCCATAGACATCGATCATATGGATCCATGAAATATTGAACGAATAAAATCCATGAATAACATGAAATATTCAACAACTTCAGTTTTTTCTCCATTTTTTTATGATGCTGCTTATGGATCCTGTGGTGTGGATTGCTGTTTTCTCTGTGTTGATGTGTCATCCATACTGAGTGCTCTCAGTCAGCAAGGTGGTGTCATCTGTGTGTTACAAGTTGGAGATGAGTCTTCTCCAGTCCTGACGCTGCATTCTTCTTCATGTAGTCCAGTAACTCTGCTAGTTCGCTCAGCATACAGGTGGGATACCTGTGCTGAAAAGATACTTTTCCTGATTTTACACGATGTAGTATCCCCGTGTTCTGTTCCAATAACTGTTCATGGTCCATAGATAAAGACTTAGTGTGAGCACAGTAGTATAGTGTTCTGAAATTTCCAATTTTTACAATGTTTTCCCTGGTTTTAAACCACCGACACAGACAAATGTCTTTGCACAGTTAACACAGCCAGGAATGTTTCTGGTAGTCTCTGCTTTAAGCCAAGAGCCATCTGAAATCAGTAATGGGAGCCTTCATTTCACATCCTCTTTTGAATCCAGCTTGAGTTCTTATCGGTTTCTTATGGATGTACTGTTGCAATTATTTTTTAAATACCTGCAGCCGGTTTGAGCCCCGGTGGCGTAGTGGTTGTGTGCGGGACTGCGGTCCACTGGGATGGAGGTTCAATTCCAGCTCCACAGGAGCAAAGGTTGGGCCTCCTACTCCCACCACCAGAGGGCAATGATGCCCCCCCCCCCAAAAAAAAAGCAAATACCTGCAGCAAAATTTGACTTTCTATGATAACATTCTTGTTCATTCATTGCAGCAGCCTGGTATGTCACCATTCTTTGCAGTGAGCACAAGTATGGTTTTCTTCCCATCAATTGGCCAGAGAGTTGTCTTCCGCATTTCTTGGCATAGATAAGTAAACTCATCACGTGGTTGAAACATGCCCATCGATAGTCCATCAATTCTGGTATCTTGTGTTTTGCCAATGTCTTCTGTGCTGGTAGGGCTTTTTCTTCAGCCCCATTGTTCTTGATCATATACCATCTCCTGAATTGGCTGAACAGAGACCAACCCATTTTGGTAGAGTGACTGTATATTCCTTCCACCGACTGTTGGTATATCCTGCGTCATTCAATATCTTACCCATAGAGTCTATCATGAGTACAACCCGAAACCCTTCAATTTGTTCAGCTTGATAAATGCCAAGTGTGTACTTCTCTTATCATACAACTCTAGATCTTTGCACAGTATAATACTGTCCTCTGTCTACTTGAATCACCTTTTTCAATGTTACATTTGGCTCTTTTACTTCATTATTTCCATCCTCCGCTTTAGCTATTCTGTGCTTAAGAGCAAGTTCCAGAGTCTCTTCTGGCTTCCGTTTCGGTCATTTCTTACTGTGTGATGTCTTTGACATCACCCCACAACTCATTTGGCCTTCAGTCATTAGCGTCCACTGTGTCAAACCTGTTGGTGAAAGGTGCCCGTGTGGGCAGGCTGTGTGCAGGGTTGTCCTGCAAGAGCACGGTGGCTCTTGTGGCCTGCTCGCCACTTCCCCAGCTTGCAGACGGGTAAGCGGTGACATGTCCTGCGCGTGGCTGCTGGCTCTCTCTGGCCAATGCTGGGCTGCTCCATCATCTCTTTGCACAGATGTTATTGACTTACTTTCTGTAGTGCCCATCTTTCAAGGTTCCTAAGTACAGCTTTGTTGAGTAAAGGCGATAGCAATTGAGTACGTGGTTGGTCTTGCAGAATTCTAAGAGGAGTTTCAATTCCATTATTTTGAGAACTCTCTGAAACTCATATTGTGACCCAGGGCATATTTGCTTACTACCAGTACTCTTCCTCCTTTGTTTCCAATGTTCTTTTCCACTCTCCAGTAAATGTCAGCACATCTTGACTGTGTGTCTGATCAATTTTAGATGGCATATGTTTTCATCTTCGTCTTCAGTGTTCAGTACATACTTTTGCCTGATGGCTGTGTTGACTCAACTTCTTGTTAGGCATGTAGAACGACAGGATAAATGGAGAGATCTTGAATGTTCTTCTTCTTCTTTTAAGTAGGATTTCCATTCTATTTTCTTTCAGGCTTTTCTACAGTTTGAGGGCAGCACCTGGAGGCTGACCTCAGGGTGGTGGTATTTGGCCTTCTGAGCTTCAGGTGAATGGCTCCTCATCACCTTGTCATCAGTGGCATACCTGGCACAATAATGGAGTGCCATGTACCGCTTGGAAAACACATATGCATTGAAGATACTTCAGGAAAAGAAACTCCGATGGCCATGGCCTTTACCGTGTTCTCAGTTATGACTTTCTCCATGGCCTGGTCTTTGGGCACGCAGTAGGTGCCGTTCAGGCAGCAACGAGGCTGCACTTGACTGTAGCATTCTCGGGCACTGCAGTCATCTTGGAAGAAAGGACCTGAACTGGTTGTTGTTGTTGTTTTCATGGTAAATGGTGATGCTGTCCTTTGTTCATTTGTAATTCCCAGCAAAGTGAGCCATATTTGATTAAAAGCCAGCCGATACCAGCCTATTTCTAACCAGTGCCTACTATATCAATCTTGTCACATTCATTGTTTCTTTTTTAATGACTCCCAGTCTTCCCAAATTTATGCTTGGTACATTGCACTTTCTGGTTATGGGTGGGTGATTCCAGCTGCTGCTGCTTGTTTGAGGTCACACCACATCAGTATATAAGCGTCCCCCACGCTCGACTCCCACACCTCATGAAAGGCAGCTGTACGGTGAAGAGGTCTTACTTCATCAGTGGGTGTTTGAGTGCCTTCTGACCGGAGGGACTCACCTTCCTGCACTCTCAAGGAGAGTGCTTCACAGTGGCCAACATTTCAGAAGGACACGTTTCTTCTTCTTGCCTCGCCCATAGGATTCTCACAGCTTCGCTGCAGCCTGCCCCCTGTGGGTGACCCTGCTGGTGTTTGAAATCCCAGTGTCTTAGACTCCATTGCTGCAGAAACCACCACAGTACAACAAACTGAAAGATGGGGGGGGGGGGGGTCCTACAAAATAAATGCCATTCAGTACAAATTACGGAACAATTCTTTTAATGGTTACATGAATAAAGTAGGGCAAAGAAATGATCTGAGAAATGATCTTTGACTTGGGTTTTAAAGTATACACTTGAATTCAGTCAGAATAGAGTTAGCATGAGGTGATGTGTGTGTGTTTGAGAGAGAGAGAGGGAGAGAGAAAGAGAGAGATGTTGGGTTGTGGGAGGTGAAGAAGAGGAAATAGGCATTCTAGGCAGAAACAAAATCTTGAACAAAGCGGTAAAACAGTGTAATACACTGTGTTTAGGAGTTAGAACTGTGTTTTTCAGGCAACAGGCTTTTTGTAAAAATTAGAAGTAGAGCCTTTTGCCTTGGAGAGAGCCTGGAAACAAGGTGGGTCACCAGCAGCTCCACTGGAGCACCGCGGAAATGCATCCAGGTTCCTGCTCTGGCCACACGTGTTCACCTCAGCACGGGCTGAGCCGGAAGCACGGCCGCAGTGCATGTTCTCAGGGTTGCTGTCAGTGTACGGAGGATATTGGCTGCATCCAGCAAGACCGAGTGATCTGCGAATGGATTATCCATGAGGCTACCCCCCAGAAGAAACAACGCCAACTATTTACACATAAAATGAAAAAGTTCAAGTCTGAAAAAAAAAATACTAGAAGGAGAGAAGGGCGTGGTCAACGAGATATTTCAGAAAGGCGATCAGTGACATTGCTGAGAGGTGTACGCAACAGAACACAAGCACCGGTCCTCTCTGTGGAGACGCAGAAGCCCGACTGCATCTGTTCCCTACCGCCCTCCGCGTTTCCCTCCTCAGAAGGCGCCTCGTCGTGTGCTTGCACTACTGCGTGGAAGCCAGAGCCTGACCTCCCGTGTGGCCACTCTGGCCAGCCAGGCCCCTGAGACCAGAGCTGCCCCCAGGCCAACCCCAGCTGCAGCCTCACCAACTGTGGTCGGCTCACCCACTACTGCCCTGGGACAGCCCGGTCTGACGGCCCAGACGGCGACCGCAGCAGCTGGTGTGGCAGTGGGCTCTGCCGGAGGGAGTGTGGCCCTCACCACTATGAGATGAAGAAGTTTTTTCCTTTTTTTTTTTTTTGGGGGGGGGGTGCTGCCCAGAACCAGGGCCACCTCCACTCTGTGAGGGTTTCATTGGGGTGCTGAAGCGGTGCAACTCTGCCCACATACTGACTTAATCACATTTAGATTGAAGAACCGGGAAATCATCTCTCAGGACCACGTCCATTTCGATTGCACCGCTAACTGATAGTAGCCAGTAACGTGTACCAGTTCCGCCTCTTCTCCATGAAGCACCATGGAAGAAGGCATTCTTCTCTTGAGAGGATGTCATGTTTGGGGCTGGGTTTGTGTAGTCCCCTAATTCTAGCTCTTGTGATGTAATTTTTTGAATTAATGAAAATAAAGTTATTTTCTTCCCCCCCCAAAAAAAATCAGCAAGAAACAAGCACACTGTTGAAATGTGAGCAGCAAACTGACTACATTTTCTAGGTCATTGGTGGTTAGGAGTGAAGCAGAAAGAGAAGTGCAAGGTGGACTCCTAAGTTTCTTTCATTGGCAACAGCCTGAGGGTACTTGCAGGAGGAGAAATTTAGAAAACTCGTCGGTCTGTGTTGCATGTAGACATCTTCTGACACCTCGATGAAGGTGTCCAGCTGGCAATGGAGACATGACCTTGGAGTTCAGAAGGTGTGAGGGGATGTGAAGCAGCGGATCGTGCATGTTCACAGGTATCGGCGATGCCATTAGCTACACCCGTAAGAATAGTTATAACCGCCAGACAAATCGTGTGATGTGTCCCAGGGGGTGGGAGGAGGAGACGCATGTCCTTCCATTGGGGAGAGAGAAGGGTTGGACTTTGAAAAAGGCTTCCTTAGAGAGGGAGAAGATCTTAGGACGAAGGAGCCGAATGAACAGAAGGGTTGGAGTAAATGTGGAATTGGGGAATCAGAAGTGGGTACTGCGCTGGCAGTGGAGCTCTTGAAGGGCTGTCTATTCAGAGGCCTGAGAAGTTCAGATTCCCCGCTCTTTGGGTCTGCGTCCTGTGCTCGTCCATCTCTCTCGTTGATCCCGGACTCAGCTGGGTGGGATAGCAGTGCATAAACAGGACTCATTGCTCACCGTCATGCAATGTACCACCTCCTCATGTCACCTCACCCGGACGCAAAAACCCCACCAACTTTTAAGAACAGAAGATCCAGGCTGACGTGGGTATGCATTGAATTTTTATACAAATCCTTGAAGCTACACCACTTTTCTAGCAATAATCACATAGCGTAATTGCCACGTGTTTGCCGTTCGAGTGACAGTCGTTTACCTGTAAAGATTTTTCTTGGATATGAGGGGATACTGATATTTGCTGAACCTGTTGCCCCCCTCCTGGAACAGGCAGCTTGATGGCTGTTGAAAGAATATTAAGTGGTCAGAGGAAGGGCCGAGCTTCTACTTTCATCCACAGTGCACTTTTACAGTAGGAGATGAGCTGTTGTCCTTAGATGACTACTTAGACATGGGGTTGCAGCATTTTGACTGCGCACCAAGTACACAGATGCCCGCCTTGATCTGGCGCCTGCAGGCCAGACTCCCCCAGGAGCCTCTGGGTGGCAGAACTAGCCCGCCGCCCGCTGCTGTGTGGGTGGAGGATGAGAAGCATCTGTAGGACACCAGAAAAGTCTGAGCAACGTTCCTGAAAGGTCCTTTTCTAGGAATCTGTGGGATCCTGTTTCACAAGCAGCTTGGACTTGTGCTCAGTTTAGGTTTATTTTTTTTAAAGAAGCCATCAGAGGGCTGAGCCCCGGTAGCGTAGTGGGTGAGTGTGGGACTGCGGCCGACTGGCTCGGCGGTTCAAATCTGACAGCAGCAAGGCTGGGCCTCCCACTCCCACCAGAGGGCAGTGATGCCTAAATTAAAAAAAAAAAAAAAAAAGAAGCCATCAGAACTGAAGTCTGCCTTTACACAAGAATGTGGATGTAGACTTGGAATCAGAAGTATAGTGTCGTGGGTTTTTTTCTTTTCTTAAATCAGCAGCGTAAAAAGAATTTGTTTACAAGCCTCGTGAGTGACAAAACGTAGAGTTTTCAAAAGGCTTACTTGAGTTTCTGACCGTTTGAAAATTATTTCTTGAGTTAATCTGTAATTACAATGCATCTCCCTGATGGAGGGCCCTCTTTCCTATGAAATAAAGGGACATGTAAGAAAAAAGGAGAAAGACCTGTGAGGCAAATATTTGACTTCCAAGACAGTCCACAGAGAGATTGTGCTTTCTGAAAACCCTTAAAGACAAACTTCAGGAGAGACAGAAGAAAAGATAGGAGGGGCTTCAAAAAGTTTGTGGGGAAATTGTATTATCTTTTAAATTTTACCACAAACTTTTTATAGCCACCTTGAATTATTATTTTTAATACCTAGCGTAGGCACCTTTGGGAGCCTGTGTTAGTTTGGGTACGTTAGAGAAGCAAATCCACAGAAACTTATATGTATAAGAGAGAGTTTTGGGCTGAGCCTCGGTGGCGTAAGTGGTTGAGTGTGGGACTGCGGCCCACGGGTTTGGCGGTTCAAATCCAGTGGCGGCTCTCCAGAGCAGCGCCGGGTAGCTCCCACGACCACCAGAGGGCAGTGATGCCTAAAAAACAAACAAGAGAGAGTTTTTTTTTTTTAAATTTTTTTTTTTTTAAGGCATCACTGCCCTGGTGGTGGGAGTAGGAGGCCCAGCCTTTGCTCCTGGGAGCCGGAATCGAACCTCCATCCCAGTGGGCCGCAGTCCCGCGCACAACCACTACGCCACCGGGGCTGAGCCCCAAGAGAGAGTTTTATATAAAGGGTAAGTGTACATTCAGAAAGCATCCCAACCCAGGGCTTTACAAGCCATGAGTCCAACATAAGCTCATATGTCCGACACCGATCTACAAAGTCCTCCTCCATTTCATAAAACTCACCCAATGATGCCGACTGCAGGGAAGATTGGAATCAGCGAGCATTTAAGCATCTCAGCCCAGGTAATGCTGCTCTAACACCCAGGGCTGCATCAGGGTAGGTCCCTGTGGCTTTTCCTCAGGGATGTCTTGTAGGAAGTGAGCCTTGCCAGCTGAAACAGGGAACTGGCTAAGGCAGCTGCACCCTGATTGGACCAGGCGAAAGCAAGAGACCAAGAACTAGAAAGGCGAGGCTCATGGAGCCATTTATCTCTCCGCCTTTCAATTACCTTGACATGTGTTTATCAGCCAGGTTGGCGCAAGTTTAACTATCTCAGAGCCCTACAGATGTAGTGGTGTGCAAGTTGGGCTACAGACTGCAAGATCAGTGGTTCAAGGTTGCCAGCTGCTTGCTTAGCAGGAGAAAAATAAGACTTCCCACTCCCATAGAGATTTCTTCTCCATCCCTTATGCCTATCGTGAGTTGGAATGGACTCGATGGCAGTTCATTGGTGTGGCAATCACCTAATCTGGTATCAGTTTGAGGATTAAGAGTATAGGGCTGGAGACTAGCCTGTCAATCTAGAGATAGCTAATGAGATCTCCGTGTAGGCCTGGCTTTTTCTGAGAATTCTGGGAAATTCAGCCCTATTTCCCCCTTGTTGGTGAGAGACTCACGACTCAGTCCCTTGGAGATGCTCTTCTGACAAGACACAAAGCTGACTCCCTGGAGACATTGCAGCTGACAAGACACATGGCAGCATGCTGACAGACCCTGAGCCCTGGAAACTGAAGGAGCCACGGGAAGACCCCTGTCAGCGCTGAGATGCTTCTACCACCACTGGATACACAAGACTCTGCACCCACTGGCCTGTGATTGTCCTGGTGTCCTTCCATGTGCTTCATGAATCTTACGAGGACTTATGGATTGGCATCAGACATATGGGCTAAGTTCGGACTTACGACCTTGAAATAGACTGGGCTGGAATGTTTTCTCAATGTTCAGTCGCTCTTGAACATTATATACATGTGTGCTTAAGGATGTGTTTCTCTAGTCTATCTGGTAAACATCAGCACGACTCTCTGCATTGTGTTGGAAAGACTCAAGTCCATTGAGGTGAGCAATAGTATTAAACCCCAAGCACCAGAGAGCAGTTTCAAGATACCAGGTAGGAGTCAAGTCAGTCCTTTTTTGTTCTTTGAATAAATGTTAATCTATTAAGTTTCTGATATGTAGCACTTACGATTCCACTGAGGAATCGGTGTAGTGAGGATCCCGTAGTGAAGCATTGGCAAAAGGTCCTGTTCTAATAGAGCCTGTTAGATAGTGGAGTTAGCCTATAATGTCTAAACCTAAGGGGTAGACTGCAAAGTGTGTTAGTTAGTGAGGGGCAGTGCGGTCAGTGGCCCAATGTGTGATTCTACTGTAAAGTGACCAGATTTTAAGCGGGACACCCTTGGCGGGCATGGGGTGGGGTGGGGGGTGTTCTTGATAAAAAATTTGGTCTATACGGAACAACAAAAAATGTCCACAGGGGAAAAAAAAGTTCATTGAACGCAAACATAGTATTGTAATATATTTATTTTAATTTTAAAATGCCGTGGGACATTGTTTAATTGTTAAAAAGCGGGCCGTCTGGTCACTTTCTGATAATGCCACCAGAGCCCTCTTTACCTTGGCCGCAGAGAACTGCAAACTTGGGGACACCCAACACCCGTCCACAGCCGCTCATCCCAGCTTTAGTACTGAGAGCCCCAAGCCGGACACATCCAGAATGCCCTTTGATGGGTGTGGGTATGGATAACGCCCCCTCCGTGGGTACCAGGCAATAGCATCGTACCCAGCAACGGAAAGGAACACATAACGGTTGTTGAAACAAAACGACCTGGATGGATATTCAGGATACTCTAAAAATAAAAGAGCAAGAAGAAAAATCTCCAAGGATCACCTGTATGACTTTATTTACGTCAAGGCCTTGAAATGACAAAGTCACAGAGATAGCGAGCAGACCGGTCCGTGGTTCCCAGTGTCTGGGGAAGTGAGGCGCAGTGTGGCCGTGACGAGCCCGGGGCAGCAGAAGGCGGGCGGGCATGTGCGGTGCCGCGCCAGCCTCGGCTCAGGGCGCAGCGCCGTGGCTCCGTGGGGCGTCACTGGGGCCCGCAGCACGGGGCTGTGCCTGCGGAATGAAGGGTGCACACAGCGTCTCTGTGCCATCCCTGTGATGTTTGAAAAACAAAAACCCAACGTTTTCCTGGCTGCCTTTTCAGGAATAGCCAGTGGCTCAGGGACAGGAGCAGAAACTTAGAGCTGATCACTGCTGTTGCTAAGTGCGGGCAGTGGGTGCCCACCCGCGGGGCCTCTCTGCCCGGCCCTGTGTCCTCCTCTCAACTGCTCTCGGGCTGCAGCCCATTGTTGCCGCCACTGTGTCCATCATCTCCTTGAATCCCGCCCCCAGCCCACCCCCTACTCCACCACCCATGACGGCCCTCTCTAGGGCTGGCTTCTCCCGACAACACGGCCAGCGTGTGACCCAGGTCTCTCCGTGCTTGCCTCTAAGCAGCACTGTGGCCGGACCTCTTCCGAGACCGATTGGTTTGCCCTTTAAGCAGTGCCTGGTACTTTTAATCTCCTCCAGCACCAGTCAAATGCCTTGGTTCTCGCTGTAATAGTCTGGGAAGTACCAGCTGCGACCTGCTGCCAGGCAGCAACCAAAAGGTCAGGGGCTTGTTTCCTCCGGGAAGTTGCCCCGAAGAGAAGCCTAACCATGCCCCTCTGAGAAGTCCCCTGTCACCTACGTCACAGTCAGCTCGAGCACTGGAGAGAGGCAGAATGGATAGCTGGTTAGAGCAGAAGAGAGAGAAGGGTGAGGAATGGTGACTTCAGGGTCTCGAGGTAGTTATCGGGTTTGTCGGGGCGATTAGGTGCTGGGAACGGGACAAAGCGGAGATGAGAGACGACGCCAGTTTCCAGTTGGACAAAGGAAGAGACGGTAAAACAGGCCCAGCAGCCAGGAACTGGGGTGAGGCAGCCGGGACCTGGGCAAGAAAACCAAACAACAAGCCCTCTTCCCCTCCCGGGAGAGAGAGGACAATGAGTTGTTGGAGTGGTCTTGCCCTTGCCCTGGACTCCTTTGGAAAGGAGCCTTTGTTTGATAAACAGGAAGTGGTCTCCATGGTGTGGGAAGAAGAAATGATAGCACCCAGTGGCAGGCTGTGGTTAGCCTGAAGCTGGCAGAAATGTTTTAGGTAACCACCTCAGATCAGTACAAATGCCACCTTTCTCCCCCTCCTTTCGAGCCGCGGTTGTTCCTTCCTCGGGAGAAATGAAAAATCCTGCCCGGTTGCTTGGCCTCCTGCCAGCAGCGCACGTTCATTTTCATCCAGCATTTTCTGTCAGCTCTAAGCTGTAGCTTTCCCAGACAAATGGAGACACTGTGTGTTTGCAGTGGGAGAGAGGCTTATTTTAAGACCCACTGGCTCCGCACCCTGTCCCTCCAGCGTCAGGCCCCTGACATTGCCAGTACAGCTGGTCCTGGGACGCGAAGACTGGCTTGGGCGTTATTTTTGTCTCTGAAAGGTTAGAACCTAAACGTACCACCAGATCCTTCTTCTAAGCCAGAGTGGGACCAAGTACAAACTGCGCTCTGGAGCGAGCCCTGCCGGCTGGTGTGCGAGGACTCCCTCCCCTTCACGCCACCTTATCCCAACGGGGTACCTCAATCTCTCTGCGGGATGCTTGATTTTATTTTGTGAGGAAGGACAGAGCTTTTAGAAAGATGGAAAAAAAAACAAAACAACTCAATGCTACGAGATTGTGGGCAGTGGAAAGCGAAAAAGAGAACGTAGCCTCCTTGCTTGAACCAGAAGGGCTTCCCCTTGACGCTACCATCCCTGTCGCTGCCGATGCCGGCCGCCCCCCGGGCTTTGTTGGAGGGGAAACAGCAACCCAGAAACTTGCCTCACTTCCCAGGCGCCACGGTAGCAATCTAAATGGCTAAGTACTTAATGGTTGGTGAAAGGGAGTTTACACAGCAGGTGGCTAATTGAGGATTGTCTAGACTCAAGGAGGCACCCAGAGGCGTACAGGCAGCTGGGGTGCTGGATGGTGGGAACGGGGGACCCCCCCTGACTCTTCGGCCCCTGTTTGGAGGGCCAGCTCCCTGAATGGTGGGGAAGAAGCCCATCCACCCTTAGAAGAGTTCTTGGGGTGCATGGGATTGATCCTAACAGGAGTCAGGATATATTTGACTTGGAATTTGGAGGAGATTCGGAAGCATCGCCTTCTGATAGCTTGTGTGTGTGTGTGTGTGTGTGTGTGTGTGTCAGCGCCGTGCTGGGGGCACCCATGAGCACAAGTATTCATGTGTTGGCTGTGGGCAGCTGAAAGGCGATGCTCAGACGGGACTGAAAACCGCTGCAGGCTGCCGCTTCCTGGCACACCCGCCAGCCCCCACAGACCACCACTGGGAAGCAAAGGACCCTGGTGGGGAAGAGGAGCCTCACCCAGGGAGGGGGCCCTAGCTAGGATCGGAAAGCCATGGAGCCTTTCCCATGACCCAGGGAGGAGAGGAGCAGGACATTCCCAAAGTGGGGAGAGCGTGAACATGAGGCACCGAGGCTCAGTCCAAGTGTCTCATGTCTGCAGCTTTAAAGCACGCTTTAAAAGAGTGAGTTGCATATCTTGTTTTATATATCCACAACTTGAGGGGTACGGTTCTAGAGAATTAGTTCAGTCTGATTTTGACCACTTTTTCTGCCACCGTGAATAGCTTTTACCTAGTACCATGTAATGACAACACATCCCTAGAATAGAATTACCTTCAAGCATTCTATAATCCTGGAGAAACTTGTGATCCAAAAAAGTCTGTAAATACAAGTTATGGCACATGTGAGAGAAACTTGGTCTCAAATGTGCTATCCTGCCCTTGGCTGTGGCCTGCATTTGTCTCTGTAGTCAGTCAAGAGGCAGGGTTCTTGGCAAGGAATTGTCCAAGGACAACCGATGTGTTGTTGTAAAGATAAAACAGAACTAGGCTGCATTCCACCAGCTCCTGGCCTGTGTAGCAGTTTTGATAACGTTCCAATCATTTCAGGAAAATGAGGTACTTAGAAAATATAAAAAGCTCTTTTAATAAAAGAAAATCACTTATTTTGGAAATCACAAAATTAATCATTCTGTCGCATTTAAAAAGTGCTTTGATGTGTTCTGGTAATTAGTATTTACTGCCAGACAAATGTCTCTTGGGCATTTTAATTAATGGTTGGCTTGGCCAAATGAGCTTCTGATGGTAAACCTTCATAAGGGTTTATTTTTATATTTCTCAAGAATAGCTGTCTCTTCAAAGCTCTTTAATTAGGCAAAGTTTAGTAACTAAAACATATTATTAGAATAATTAGGCCTTGGGTGAAGAGAAATGCGAGGTCAAAGGAGCAGGAACTGTTAGAGAAGGGCATCTTAAAAATAAAACATAGCGTTCACGTCAGATGGATTTCCAGTTCCTGAACAGCTTGTGTTAAGGCACTGTCCCTAGCTGGGGGCTTTGTGTTGTTTAACACGGAGGCGACGCATCTCGCCAGAAGCCTAAACATGCCAGGGGGCGAGCTCATTTTTCACTACCTCTCAGCTCCCAGAGAAGGAAGGCCACCTTCTTGTCCTTTGTGACTTCTAAGCTAAAGACTTCTTATTTTCTCCTTACAAATAAAAGTTGTGGGGGGCCGGGCTTGACTAAAACAATGATTATGTTTTGAGTGAAATATTCCAAAGATCTTGTAGGTGGTACAGGAAGCCATACATCAGTCCTTTTGAGGGGCTATGTCTCAGTAGTTGAAATGGTTTGTGTATAAGATTGTTCATAAAATTGGGCTGAGCCCCGGTGGCGCAGTGGTTGTGTGCGGGACTGCGGCCCACTGGGATGGAGGTTCAATTCCAGCTCCACAGAAGCAAAGGCTGGGCCTCCTATTCCCACCACCAGAGGGCAGTGATGCCCCCAAACAAACAAACAAACAAACAAACATTGTTCATAAAATTATTGTTGTTTTCACACTCCAAAATTCTGTCTTCTCGATGGTCAGCGTGCACTTTGGGTTTCCATACTGCCAGGTAGGTGGATTGCCATCAGCTCCGACTTCACTTCCCTCCTCCCATCCTGTGCCCGAAGCACAGTCTTGACAGTCATTACTGCGGAGTGGAGACTTAGCTAGGGGCTTCTTTTTTTGTAATGAAAAAAAAATGTACCTGACCAGTTATGGGAGTAGGTGAGATGCAGGTGTTGCTAACATAATGAGGTTGTAGCACTGAAATTCTTGTTTATAAGCCAATAAGACATCTATATTGTCTGATTCTCTCCCCCCCCCCTACTTTTCTACCGTCTCAGCATGCTTATGTTGGCAGTATGTCCGTTTCTTGGCTGAACCCTTTGGCTAGCGTGTTGATAAGACTTGGATGTTTCCAACGGAGTCAGCCGTGTCCTAGCTAACACGCGTCAACCACTGTCATTGGCGCCATCCCAATCGATGGCCGCTTTGGGGAGCAAAGGGCTTCAGGCTCTGATTGCTGACTCAGAGGCCATCAAATGATTTTTTTTTTTCAAATGATTTTTTGATGATGTTGTTTTTTGTTTGTTTGTTTTTGTTGTTTTGGGGGCCTCACTGCCCTCCAGTGGTGGGAACAGGAGGCCCAGCCTTGCTGCTGGACTTGAACCGCCAACCCAGTGGGCCGCAGTCCCACGCACAACCACTGCACCACCGGGGCTCAGCCCCATCAAAGGATTTTTAACTGCAGAAGCTTGCTTGTTCATCAGAGTTTATAACGTGTACATTCTTTTGACAGATGGTAATTCAAGATCAAGACATGGCTTTACTTACATTGGAAGCAGCTTCATTTGATTTCTTAATGGATGTTACCTGTGAAACTTTCAATGTTTTGTGGTCTGACTCTTAGTGAACAGCAGAACAAAACACTGTCCAGTCTTACAGTGTCCCCTCCTCACCCTAGTGCCTGCAGGCGAGCGCATGGTGCAGCCGCTGTCAGTCCAGTGCATTGGCAGTCTTCCTCTTCTTCTCTGATTCTCCGTGGTACTGAGCACGATGCCCTTCTCTGGGGACTGGTGCCTCCCGATCCCATACATTTCCAAAGCACCCGAGACAAAAATCTCTCCATCTACCCTTCCAAGTGCGCTCCCGTCGCACTTACTCCAAGACCGACAGGGTTGTTTTTCTGGTCGTTCACACGGCACTCAGTGTTCTTCTGCACCCACTTCATAGGCCTCGCCCCTTCTCCCGTCCTCCTCAGTCACCGCCCCGTTTCGCACGCGTGTGAGACCCCAGAGAACCCCAGGCTCGAGTCTGGTGCACCCCGGGGGTCCTCACGCGGACCCAGAGGCACTCTCGTGTTGGCCAGCAGGTTTACCCAGTGCATCGCATCGTTTGCTTTCTTGACTGCTGCTGCCACAGGCATTTGGAAATCTAAGCACTCTGAAAATGTTGACAACTTCAGTCTTTCCTGCGTGCGTCATGATGTTGTCTGTTGGTCCAACTGTGAGGACTGGGGGTTTCTGTCCTGTGAACTGCAATCCATACTGCAGCGGGCGGGAGGCTCTCCTCCACATTGGCCAGGGCTTCGAGACGTCTTGGTTTCCAGTGGGCACGATGGTGGATTGTATTCCCTGCCTCTCTCAGGGTGTGAAGGAGCCACCCTCCAATCCTGGTGCAGTGTTCTTCTGCGATCGTCCAGACTACCTGCTCATTGACAGATGGAGTTAGTCTGGTGAACGGACACAGCCTCGGTGGACACGTTTTCTGATTTTGCACTCCACACTTGCCTCTTTTTCTCTTGGAATGGTAGCTCTGGGTTTGTGCACATGGGCAGATTCGAGGGTCTGGAATTCCCATTTTTCCTCAGTGTTTTCCATCATTTATGATGATGTGTACATCCAGATTCTTTCTCAAAACGAGTGGAGCAGAGGTGAACATTTCTGTGGGAGTCTCTTTTACATAAGGTTCCTATGACAGTCGCGGCAAAAAAAATTAGTTCCCAAAAACATTAGGTGAGAAAAATAAATGCAGCTCTAGAGATGCAGGCATGAGATTAATGCAGTCTATAGAGTGGAGGCTAACTAGGTTTTAATCTTTAAATTGTACAACTGTCAGATGATGGCAGTAAGATGAACGTAACACAGGGTCCTATATAAAGTCACTTCCCTCTTTGCAATGACTCACTCTTATCTATTCTTTGCTAAAATGCTGCTGACGCCGACCTTGCAGCTTGACTCACACCTGAGCACAGGAAGTGTCGCGGATATGTCTCCCCATCTGTGGATGCAGTGGAATATTTTGCAGTGGGGATATGGAAGGGGGAGGGCTCAGTCTCCTGGGGCTTGAGTTTGGCCAGGGCCGGGGGTGCGGTGGGGTGCAGGGGGCGTTGCTTTCCTTTTGTTTGTCGTCTTCCCTCCGTGGGATGCTACCTTTCGACATTGGCCTGGTTCCCCAAATGAGACTTGTCTTTCTATGATGCAGACCACCTGGTGGCCCACGGCAGAATGGCAGAAAAGGAGGCCCGTCGGAAGTTCAAGCAGATCGTCACAGCTGTCTATTTTTGTCATTGTCGGAACATTGTTCACCGTGATCTAAAAGCAGAAAACTTGCTTCTGGACGCCAACCTGAACATCAAAATAGCAGGTGAGACGTGCGCCAGGCTCGTGAAGTGGGGGTAAAAGGAGCTTTCCTTTCAGGCTTCTTAAAGTAAAGATGGGTTGTCTCCACCAGCTCAGAAAGCCTTTTGCAAAAATAAGAAAGCTTTAGGATGTTCTTGTGTGGCCTGGAAACTTTCCAATAGACATTTATGCTATTTTTCACGGAGTGTTAGCTGGAACTCGGCTAGGGAGAAAGAAGGGGGAGGAGAATCCCTCGATGTCTGTTATTGTGACACCCAGCTCTGTCTCTTCTAAATGCTGGGAAAAGCCTCCCGTGTAACAACGTCACTGCTGACGCGGGCCATGCTTACGCCAGAGGCGGCAGGGACTCCAAAGAGTACAGCGTATCTAGGTGCACAGGCTTTGCGACTCTGTCTCCCCCAAATTTTACTAGTCTGCTTATCTGACAGTGCCTACAAGCTCATTTTTACTGCCCTAACCCGCTCGTGCTTCCGTTTTAGTATAAATTACTCATGTTTTGCCTCAACAGCACAAGCTGTACCTACTGATAGAAGACACTGACTGCACTTGTACAGAAACTGTCCTAATATGACAGTTCCCGCCTGGTTCCCGCCTCCCCCCCCTCCTCCAAGTGTTTTCCAGCATTCAGTTGTGTGCCCTCCCCGCTTCCCAGAAAGGGTAGGTTTCCCATATTGACAACAAGTTACAGGAAAACTCTAATTACCCTGGAAAGCCAAGTGAAAACAAAGTTCTCAAGATTCGCCTCCTTGAGAGGATGGGAGTTGAGGGTCCTCGCCTGTGTTGCACTGCTGGAAGCCCTGGCGGTGCAGGGGTCATGCATCGGGCTGCCACCTGCCTGGTGGGCAGATCAGAACCATCCGCAGCTCTGAGGGAGAAAGTCCGGCCTTCCTACTCCTGTGAAGAGTTTCCGTCTCAGAAACCCAGAGGGCGCTGCTCTGACCTAGCACTGACAGAGGGCAGGGAGGGAGGGAGGGAGTCAGTGAGTGACAGGCTGGCCTGTGCGCTATTGTGGACTGGTATGCCCCCTGTTTTGTTATGTCTCTGTAGCTGAGCTTGTGTATTGTCTCTCCCCTTGGAATGGTACCCAGCTTTCTGTTGATCTCAGGGAGACCTCACAAGGCTGCACTCTGGTTGAGATCCTCCCCAAGTTTGGAAGCTCTTTGGGTCTGACATTTGCTCGCTGGTCCAGTAGACAAGCACGAAAGGCTTTCTTTACCTTCTGCAGAATCATGCTTGTCCTTATGTTGGTTTTATCTCCGACAGCGCTCACTAGATGATAGTCATCGGGTGGCATAGCAAGGAGTCTGCCGAGTGCATCCCAGGCACTCTTTTGTAACTGTTTGTTGTAGTGCATTTAAATAAATGGTAGTCATCCCACGGCCACTTTGCAATCCTGACAAGCATCAGCGTATTAATTTCCTATTTCCGCTGTAACAAATTACTTCAGACATAATGGCTTAAATCAATAGATTTATTCTCATCTAGTTCTGAAGGTCAGAAGTCCGAGGTCAGCTTACAGAGCTGAGATCAAGGTGCGTGCTGGGCTGGTGTCTGCGGCAACTCTGAGTGCTTGGAGCTTCCTTCTCTTTCTCAGTATGTGTCCTGAGTGCAGGGTCCCAAGCATATTTAGTCTACCCCCACCCCACTTCCCCTTTTAAGGGGAAAAAAATTACTAAGCAGACCCTGGCAATTGAAAATATTCTTGTGCTTTGTCCACAATCCAGGTAGGAGCCCTAGTGGCTTAGCGGTTACAAGTTGGACTGCTTCCACAAAGTCAGCAGTTTGAAACCCCCAACTCCTCTGAGGGAGAAAGGGGAGGCTTTCTCCCCCTATAAAGAGCTATAGTCTCCAAAACCCCACGGACAGTTCTCCTCTGTCCTGTGAGGTCGCTGTGCTGTCAAGTCACCATGCATGGCAATGACTCAATGACAGCAAGTGAGGTCCTTATTGTCATCATACCTACCAGGTAAGGGTAGTCACAGGTGCAAAGAACTAGGATATGAATGTCTTCCGAAGTCATCATTCAGCCTATCACAAACGCCCTTGTAAGGTTCCTTGGATCATTGATTAGCATAAAAAGAGACAGACAGGCAGAAAAGCTACGTGCCATGGAGTTGATGGTGATCGTCAACTCCCCTGTGGGTTTCTGAGAGTGTAACTTCCCCGGAGTAGAGAGCCCAGAGAGCCGCTGGTGGTTTCAGACTATCGACTTGGCGGTTAGCAGCCCAATTCCTACCCGCTGCGCCAGCAGGGCTATTCCTACGCGCGCACTGGCCCAAATTTAGGAGTCCCTCAGTGGCGCAAATGGCCAACGAAGCGAACCAAAAGGCTGGCGGTTCAAGTCTCCCAGAGGTGGTTGGTGAGAAAGGCCCAATGATCTGCTTCTTAACGGCCACGCCACTGAAACCCAGCGCTCGCCTCCACTCTGAAACACGGAGCCCCCACGACGCAAAGTCGAGTCAACCCTCCACGTGCAGTTTGGGTTCCCGAGTCTGAATTCAGATGGGTTTTCACTCACAAAGGGAATTGCTGTGTCACTGGGAAGTGGCCCATCAAAGCAGGGGGCCATGGTTCCTGAGACTTGGAAATTTGCCCACACACTATTTGGGCACAGAGATTTTCAAATGCTTTTCCTCGTTAACAGTTAAAACAAATGCAGATCTCCAGCGAGCTTCTGTTGAGGTATCCTTACTGATTCCTGTGCGTGCTGGAAAGGGGCTCAGGACCCTGTGGGTAAGCACTTGGCTGCCCACAGGCCAGTGACTGGAGCCCAGAGCAGCTCCACGGGAGAAAGGCCTGGCAGGGTGCACCAGGCGAGGTTCCAGGCCACTTCTCCTCTGTCCCCTGGGTCCCTCTGAGCCCCAGGTGAGCCTCCGATCATCTAGCAATAATTCCTGTTGCAGTGAGTCTTGGGTCCTCTGTGTGTTAACACGTATCCCTTGATTTCTCTAAGTTCATCAACACAAATTCTGCAATGTTGCTATCTGTGTGAAGAGCGAAACAAGAGCTGGGCTAAATGAGCCCGTCTAGTTTGTGGTCCGCCACAACAACTGACACTGTCTTTGCTCGTGCCTCCTTTGTTTCATACGCAGTCATTACTCAGTGTCTTCATTATTGCCTGAACTTTCTTTCTTGCAAATACACGAGTTCACCTGCCAAGTCTTCTTTTGAACTTAATGGGCCAGTGGGAGAAAGTCTTAGTTGAAGCTGACTAGTGCATGACTCATTGAGGAGAGGAAGGTTGGATGGTTCGGACATGATCAAGTTAGACAGGTCATGAAGCTAGCTCTGTCGCTAAAGCTAAAAGTAACATTCGTACCTTTCCAATGGTCTCTTGATAGATTATGAGAAATCTCCATCAGAAAGGACCAGTATACATGAAAGAAATACGTGCGAGAGACAAGGGGGTGGGTTTTTTTGGTCTCTTTCATTTACCAAATAAGCAGCTCATCTTTAAAATCATCATATGTGTTGTTAAGTGGAACTAATCAAGATTAATATTAGGAAAGCTAAGAATTTCATGCTTTCTTTATGGTTTTAATAAAGAAAAAACCATATATCCTGGTGAATATGTGAAAGGTGAATAAGTTGTTCTGGGAATGCGTATGCTTAAATTGATTCCTTTTTACTGTTTATATGGATTAATGTGAAGCAGCCTGCATTTTATATCTGAAACTGTAAGAACTAGCTAGTATAAAAGCCCGTGGCAGTGTTCTAGGAGAAAACTGTGGTATGTATTCCGTAGACATAAAGAATAAAATTCACTTCCACGTTTTATAAGAACATCAATGAACATCATCTCATGTTTTAAGATATTTTTTGTGCTTAACTCTTGTACTTTAATTCCTGTTCTAGTTCTGTTTTTATTTCTAGAGAGAATAAAGTCTAGGTTGAATAACCTTATTTTATTTCTGAGTTTAATTAGAAAAACAAAACAAACCCAAGATCTCCTCCTATTAATGGCAGTAGCAAATCTGCCTTTTCTAGAATTAAGAAATATACAATCCTGTTGCTATCATTAGTAATCCAGAATAGAGGATTCAATCTCTTCAGGACAGTCTAGAACTAAAGAATCTGTAGTGGGAATCAAGGCTCTTACTGTTATTAGAAAAGACTGTTCCAAAGGAAATTCCTCAATTTATCAGGTGCATTTACTAAACCCTCCAGTGAGCACCAGTCCTGAAGCGAGATAATTTCCCCCTCATAATTTGAACAAGGCAAAGTGTCATTTAAAAAAAAATTGGGGGGGGGGCCTCACTGCCCTCAGGTGGTGGGAGTAGGAGGCCCAGCCTTTGCTCCTTGGAACTGGAATCGAACCTCCATCCCAGTGGGCCGCAGTCCCGGGCACAACCACTACGCCACCGGGTCTCAGCTCTTAAAAATTTTTTTAATTAAAATTTTTTTAAAATGTAGATTTTATTGGGGGCTCTTACAGCTCTTATAACATTCAATACATCATTTGTATCAAGCATATTTGCACACATGTTGCCATAGCCATTTCCAAATATTTTCTACTTGAGCCCTTGGTGTAGGGCATCTTAATAGAGGTTCTAACTAATGCAATATGACAAGAGAAGGAAGTAAAAAGAAAAGGCCCATTTACTGGGAAGGGATCAGTGAGACTGTCTTTACTCCCTTGCAGAAGCCCTCTCACTGCCTTGGAGTCAGTTCCCACTCATCCGGACCGTCGCTCTCTGAGATGTCTTGTCTCCCCTTTCTTCCTTGTTCACAGATGGTGTTAATGCCCACATAGAAAATCCCAAATAAGTGACCCCCGACACAAAAATGAAGCCCTGGAACAGATAATGATTATAGCAAAGTTTAGGGTACAAGCTAATAGGCAAAAGCCAATTGCTATCCTCTAATTGAATGATTGGAATTTGAGATAAAAAGCATGGCATCATTTAGTATGAGGTCTTAATGAGGAAGACTCCAAACACAGGCAAAATAAGCCTGAGAGGCTCCAAATAAGTGGAGAGAACTCCTGTGTTCGTCCTTAGAGTGACTCAGTATTGTTCAAATGTCGTCTCTTTCCAACATCTGTAGATCCAACACAGGCTCAGTCCACATGCCGACAAATTACGTTTTGTTAGTCAGAAATCAATTCTGAGTTTATGTGAAAAGGCAAATGACCCAGAACAGTTCTCACAATACAAGGAAGGACTGACCCGACCTGGCTTCAAGAAGGCATTGTGGTTTTGGCAGAAAAAGACACGTAGATCAATGGAACATGCAGGAGAGCCCAGAAATAGATCCACACAGATGCAGTCAGCTGGTCCTTGACAAGGAAGCTGAGCCAGTCAGAGGAGTCCAGATAGACTTTTTGTTTTTGTTTTTGTTTTTTGGACATCACTGCTCTCCGGCGGTGGGAGTAGGAGGCCCAGCCCCACTGCTGGGATTGAACCTCCGTCCCAGTGGGCCGCAGTCCCGCGCACAACCACTACGCCACTGGGGCTCAGCCCCAGATAGACTTTTAATAAACAGAACTGGAACAACTGGGTGTGTATAAGCCAAAAGGTAGGATCTGGACAGACCTCATGCCTTTCACAGAACTAACTCAAAATTGTTTATAAGCCAAGGTGTACAATGTGAAACTTGCAGGAAAAAAAAACAGGAAGAAAAATAAAATAAAACAAAACAAAAACAGGAAGAAATCTAGGTGGTGATCCATGGAAGAAGAAAAAAATGATTAGGTGGACTTCTTTACAATGAAAAACTTCACTACAAAGAAAATGAAAAGACAAGTCACACACTAGAAGAATATGTTTGCAAAATACATAGCTCATGAAAGACTTGTATCTATATGCAAAGAACCCTTAAAGCTCAATAGTAAGAAGCTAACAGCCCCTTTAAGTCACACCAAAATTCTACTTAAAACAATTTTTTTTACACTGCATTTTCATGTTTCATCATATTCGGCAAGTAAATATGACTTATTTAGAACACATAAAATCCTTTCACCTCTGAGCACATTTAATTTTCCACCACTGCAGACTTCTGATAAAGATTGCCCACAGACCTATCCTTCCTACAGAGAGCCCGCTGTTGGGAAACAAATCAGGTTTTTGGCCTCTAATCTCTGAGGCAGGCAGCAGGAGGGCCACAGTCTGAAGGAGGAGGTGCCACGGCAGAATCCAGGGATGAGAGCGGTGCCAGGACCCGAGAAGGAGCGGGTGAAGGAAGGTGGGTCCGACGGCTGTCAGAGTACAGTTTGATACCATACCACGAGGCTCCAGGACATGCCATGGCTCATGGATTGTCCGGTCTGGTTACCATGGGAGTTCGCACACTGAAGAAGCTGCTTTATTTTGGAAACTTCCCTTGGGCAGCAAATTCCACAAGAACTGCAACCACATCCAGCTTTTAGTGTATGACTCGGAGTCCATAGCTGTTGTGAAGTCGGTGTTCCATGTCTACTTTGATCTGAAATGTAGGCAGCAGTGATGACATGGCAGTCTTCCAGAGGCATACATCTTGAGATGAGTCATGGACATGGGTAGGCCTGGTCGGTGTAGAGAAACCTAAAGAACACCCAGCGGGTGTTCATGGAGGACCTGTAAGGAGCACACCCTGATGCAGGCACTGGGGATGCGGAAGCTGAGGAAATCGTTCCTTGGAACTATCATTCTGATTGGGGTGGGTGGGGGAGGGTTGAGAAAGAGACACTGGGATAATAGGAAAGCGTGACTCGTGGAAGTGATGCTGTCTTTCACCAGGACAGTCAAGAAAGCCCACCTTAGGCAGAGATGTTTTGAGTTGTCCTTTAAAAAAAAAAAAAAAGAAAGGCCCAAGGAGCAGCCGCGCCTCTCACAGAAGAGCCTGGACACAGAAGGCAGGTCAATGTTAAGGTCAAAGACAGGCAGATTTACTGTATGTACTTGAGGAAGGTGCCCATGGATGCGACTTAAGGGGGAAAATGGAAAGACCTGGGAGACAAGGAATGTCAAAGGCCAGGCCTCTCAGCTCCTCACAGACATGGTAAAGATTTGAACATTTTCTGCTGTTGTTATTTCAATAGAAAGTCAGGCGGGAGAAGAATGAGCCCTGGCAGGGAGGCACGCGGCCTGTTGATGAAGTAGGTAAAGCAGCCTACATAAGGGCAGGCTCAAGTTAGGAAGCCATGTCTAAGAAGGCAGGGAACATAGGCATTTGTACTAGATTATGATGTGACTGCCAGGCTTAGTAAATCTGGTGTAGGCTGACTAAGAAGAAAATTAGAAAAATGGTGAAGGTAAGAGAATGGAATCAGAAAGTCAGTTAACACATTAAGGACCAAATTTTTTTTTGCCAACTTACCCAAGTGTTTTGGCTGTTAGGGTTTTTTTTTTGTTGTTGTTGTGGTTGTATTAAACCATAAATAGATGGTTTTTTGCATTAAACCACTAACACGAGTGGGATCTGTTAGCAATGTGTTAAAAGACTGACATGGTCAAATTCTACCTGAGGGTGGTGATAGTAGACATGAAAAAGAAAAAAAAGAACACACACACACACACACAATGACTTTTTAGCGTTGAATAACCCATCAAGGGTTGGGGCCAGGAGGAAGGAACAGGGGAAGATATTTGGAAATCAAGAAATCAGACTTTCTGCTGGCTGGGTTATTTTAAACGACTAGAGGAAAGCAGAACTGTCTAGTTTATGTTTATTTTTAATGATTGATATGGTCTGTTTGAAAGTAATTTTAATCCTTGTCTCTAGAGGTTCCGTAGCAATCTCTGTGCTTAAGTAACATCGCCTCGGAAAGGAGCCCACGTGGGCCTGCCATACTCCCTGAAGGAAAGCTCTTTCAAATACTCGGACATAATGAGAATGTTTTGATAATCTTGGAAACTGTTTTTTAAAACCTAAGGAAGTTGGAAATTTTTCTTTTTAAATGTCGACTCCCAAAAGGTCCCCCTGAGATAGCTTCCCCTTCCGTGCTGTTTTCGTTGGCAGGAAAGACAGTAGGCAGCTAAGACTGAAGCACAACGCCAGAAGCGTGCCATGTTTGGGCAAGACTTTCAGCGCTCAGGGGCCAAGGCAGTGTGTGGAATGGTTTTTTACCCTCATGCTGTGAGAGCCAGACTCGGTCATATTTTTTGAAGTGAGAAATTAGAACGTTTCCTGAGTCCATTGACCTTTCACTCTCTGTATAAAACACACTGGATTGCATCGTAGAGTGGGGAGGAGGGGGCTGGACTTGGAAGTCTCGGGTCTCTGAAAACCGTTCCACAGTGAGAATGTCCCTCACTGGCCACACAACACATTCTGCCATGCTCATCCCCCCAACCGCAGATTGTCCCGGCTATGAACACCTCTGTGTCGAGAGTCGTTCACTGAAACTCGCTGAGAATCGTTCACTGAAACTCGCTGGCTGACAGGTCGGTGGATGGAGACCCAGAGAAGCCCTGGGACTTGCTGACGTCATCACGTTGTTGCTATGTGCCACTGCCTCAGCCCCGACTCCCCGACTCCTGTGCACAGATGGGAATACTGCCCAGTTCGGGGCCGGCCTCGTGATTGTTCTGTAGAGCTCCCCGAACCTGATGCCACAGCACGCGTGCCAGCAGACAGGAAGGTGACCAATTGTCACGATGACTGCAACCCTGGAGGGAGGTGCTGAGCCAGGCTGTGTTGGGCTCTAGGACACACAGGCCGCTGTGCCTTGGAGCTGACTTGAGGCCCCCGAACACGAGCAGCAACAGTCAAGAAGCCTTTTCTGCGTCGCTGCTCTGTGGCACAGAAGCAGTGCCGCTCCAACTTTCCCACAGAGAGCAACTCCAGAGTGTTAGTGAATGGGAGATTGATTACAAAGTCTGAATTGGCCCACTTTAAATGCACTTGTAACCACATGGTCTTTAAAATGCCCGTGTATTTTGTGTTCTACTCAGTGTTCCATCTCATGCTTGCTTTAATGCTAAGATTACTAATTAGCCAGAAGTGAATCGCCAGAAAGATGTATTCTGTCTAGCCTATGGTTTGTAGATAGCACTTGGCACATTGCAGCATTTATACTGGAGGGTCTGTCGTCAGTTTGAGAAGCATGCGCTAATTGTAAAAATAAGTTAATTGCAAGTATCTTATATGGGGGATAATTGGAAGAAGAGGGCGTTGGAGGCAGGGCACAGAAAAGGAGTGGGAAGCAGAAGGCAGTGAAGAATGGAAGCTTCAGTGTGCTGTGTGACTGGGAACCAGGTGCCCTTGCACCAACACCTGTGCGGAAAGCCCCCTGAGAAGCTCTGTGTTCCCTCGGGACTTTTCAGGGACTGACCTTGTGGGAAGCCGATCCCCAGGCCTTTCTTCTAAAGCCCTGGTTAAGAAGGAGGGAAATAAAACTGAGACCGCTTTCTTAAGCAATTTTTCTCTTAGGTGACAGGATATTATTAAAATTGCCCATAATCCAGAATATGGCTCTCATTTCTTTTTCCCAATGATTTTATTGGGGGCTCTTACAGCTCTTATAACATTCAATACATCACTTGTATCGAGCACATTTGTACACATGTTGCCATATTCATTTCCAAATATTTTTTGCTTGAGCCCTGGTATAAGCTCCTCCATCCCCCTCTTTTTTTTTTTTTTTAATAAATCATTTTATCGGGAGCTGCGCTCATTTCTTTTAAGTAAGTCCTGAAACACACTTTTATCAGTTCTCCTAAGAAGGAGCATAATATTTATAGCTGCTTTCCTGGCCTACAGACAGACTCCGCTTGATACCGGCGAGCATGCTATTCTCAGCAAAGAGTTACAGCCTTTTCAAATGCCACTATATGTGAGTCTTTAACTCCCCCCCTCTTAATTTAGCACCCCAAATAGTATACCATGTACAGGGTCATCTCCCAGCCAATAATTTCTGAATCCTTAGGGATTCTTAGTGTTCCAAGAGATTTTGTGTGGTGAAAATTGAGAGTGAGTGACATGTTTCAGAAGTCAGTAAATACAATCCCTGAGTTACCCACATTTTACTTACACACAGCCAGTAGTTACAAGCTGCGGTAGTTATACAATCTGGTGTCAATTTGGGACTTGAGAGGATTGAGGTTGAAGGGTGGAGTCAAGTTTGTCAATCTGATCATAACCAATGAAGCCTCTGTGTGGGCATGGCCTGCTCCTGAGAATTCTGGGAATTCCTGGATTTTCTCCTTGAAGGCAGAAGAGATTCCCTCGGCACACTTTCCACAAGACATCCCTGAGGAGGAGCCACATGGACCTACTCTGCAGCCTTGGGGACTGGAGGAGCCGCATGGAGACCCCAGCTGGCGCCGAGGCGCTTCTACCGCCACTGGCCTCGCACTCACTGGCCTGTGACGGTCCTTTGTTCAGTGTCGTCGCATGTGCTTTGTGAATCTGAAGAGGACTTTGTAGATTGGTATCAGACAGATGGGCTCATATCAGACTTATGGACTTGGACTGGACCGGGTCGAGATGTTTATTGATTGTTTATTTATCAATAATCAATTGCTCTTGTATATGAACCTTTTTCTTAAACACAGATGAGTTTCTATGGATTTCTCTAGTCTACCTGCACTAACACACAAGCCAGTTACATTAAAAATTCAAGGTAAATACAGTGGTTCAACAAAAGCCAGCATTGCTCTACAGCATGTGTCAAAAATTATTGTAATTAGTGTGTTCTTATGTTAGAGATGTCCTAGTGTCTCTGGAAGTCTTTCTCTAATATTTTTTATGCATAGAAAGTTACAGTATAAGGGCTGAGCCCCAGTGGCGTAGTGGTTGTGCGTGGGACTGCGGCCCACTGGGTTGGAGGTTCGATTCCAGCTCCCAGGAGCAAAGGCTGGGCCTCCTATTCCCACTACCTGAGGGCAGTGATGCCTAAAAAAAAAAAAAAGAAAGAAAGAAAGTTACAGTGTATACTAAGATGAATGTTTGACTAAACAGTAAATACAATCAGTGGGTAGCTGATCCCGTTTATGTACAAATCTGACTCGAGGCCAGACTTAGGAACAGAATGCTTTTGTAACATGAGGATTTTTTCTAAAGTAATTATTTAGGTGTTCCCTGTCTTCGGCAGATGGGACCATTTGAGAGTCACTGAATATAAACTGCAGGAATAGACCTGGTGTCAAGCAGCTAAGGCTCGTGTGGGAGACCCAACTCTCTCAGTTTCTCTCTCAGCTGACCAGACAAATTTCAACCATTATGCATTTGAAACTCTTATGCATTAAATTACATTAAGTAAATCTGAATCTCTTATAAAATGAGGAAAACAGAATGGGTTTTAAATCATAGCCATAGTGAATTTTTAAATAGATTTTTATTTGTGGTAAGACTATTTACTATAAAACATTTGCCGGGGGAAAAAACAACATTTGCCGGCTCCACGGTTTTGCCCCTCTGGTTTGGCGACGTTGGTGCCCTTCTTCATGCGTGCAGCCAGTGCAGCGGGCTGTCCATGTCTCCCTCACTCCACTGAGGAACAATCACGGAATAATTGGGCCTTAGAAGCCGGTGAATGGACTTCTGTGATGCAGCGCTCGGGCTTTCCTAGTCCAGGGCAAAGAATTGTGAAGAAAATCAAACGTTCCAGGACCGGAGGAGCATGGAAACCACAGACTCCACTAGCTGGAGACCAGAAGCACTAGATGGTGCCTGACTTCCACCCACTACGCAGAACAAAATTCTAAATCACAAAATGACTGGACTTACTGGTCCAACAGAGATGGGCAAAACCCAAGTTTATAGCCCTGCCCACTACCACAGAGTGGCTGTCAATTCATGGGGAACCTCAATAGCGTTTCCAGGACTGTGGGAGCAGACCGCCTTCTCTCTCTCCCGAGGAGCCTTGGTGGGAGTAGCCCATCCCCTTCTGGTAGTAGTTGAGGGCTTCACCACCAGCACACAGCTCGACTCGAGCGTCCAGGTAGCTTTCACACCCAAACCCGAGCCCATCCCCAGAGGTCACCTTTCAGCTGACCAATAAAGTGAACAGTAGCACCCGTGAGGACGGTACAGTCATGCAACCATCAAAGACCTGGCACAAGCAAACTTCAGAAGGCAGCAAGGGGCCGGGAAGCAGACTCCGTGGAAAGTGGGAAACCCGGGGGGAAATGGGAGGAGCGCAGTTATGTGGGGGCTCACAGCTGATGGGTGTCCCGGAACAAAATGTGGATACACTCGTGCGGGAGCTAATGTGCTTGGTGAACTTTCACCCAAACCACACGAAGTGTTCAAAACCCTTTCGCCTACCACTGTTAGCATAAATGCTCTTCCCTGCCCTCAGCAGCTTCCTCTTTTCCCCTCCTCCCCCTAATACTCTTGGTTTCTATGCATTTGCTTATTATTCCACACGAGTGAGATCATCAAGTCTTTGTCCTCCTTTCACTGACTGAGGTTCCAGGCTTCATCCAGGTGGCCTTACTCCATGGTGGAGCCTGGCCCAGCGTCTACATTGACGTTTCCTTTGTCCAGACTCTCGTGGGTGGACAATGGGATCATTTCCACTCTTGGACGATTGATTGCAAAGTTGCTGCCAGGTACATTGGTGTCTAGGTTTCTTTCTGTGTCCCTGCTTTCATTTTGTTTTTCTTCTGGAATAAGCCAGGTTTTTATTCGTGTACCAAAGGGAGAGAAAGCATTTTGCTTGACGTCACATTTTTATCATACACTGTACGAAAATGACAACATTACACTGGAACTGTCTTCCTTTAGGAGTTCTAAGGTCACATATGAAAGGGATTTGCGATTTGAAAAATTGGAGACAACACTAGGTAACTACACACGATGTCGGTTATAGCTGTCTTTACGTCCTGGCCAAAGTGTAGCCGTGCCAGATTCAGAGTCCCTGAACTCCCGGGTTGTCATCTTCTCCTTCTCTGCCTTAGACTGGGGGCTTCCTGCAAGTCTCTTGAAACTTTTCGTTCCACGTGTCCCCACTGGGATAAATGCTTTGTGAGGGCAGGGGCTTGGTCCTGTTCCTTTTATTAGTGGTCCCTCAAATATTTGGAGACTATCTAACTCTTATTATCATCCTATGTACAAATCACATTTTAGTTTGATGACTTTTTAGATACCTGATCTCATTTGAATTGTGTTTTGTTTTCGTTTTTTTTTGAGGGGGGGGGATCTGGTGGTTGTGGGCGCTACCCAGTGCTGCTCCTGAGAGCCACCGCTGGATGTGAACCGCCAAGCCCGCGGGCCGCAGTCCCACACTCAACCACTTACAACACCAAGGCTCAGCCTGAGTTGTGTTTTCTAGCTTTAAATGAAGAGGTATTATTTCCTTACTTGTTTTTATTGTGGTTGTTGGAGCCTCCCCAAAAAACAGCAGAAACCCTAATCCCTGTATCTGTAACTCTAACCAGACTTGAAAATAGGAGGCCCTATCAGCCTTATAGAGTGGGTCCCAAACCTAATCCCTGTTGCATGAGGCCTTATAAAAAGAGCTGACCAGCCACAGAGACAGGCACAATGCACTCATGGGTGGGGTGGGGGTAGCAGCTGCAACAAAAGACCTTTATAATGTATCTCTATATGCCTTTCCCAAAAGGTTTATGTATTTTTTCAGTCTCACACAGATTACCCACCCTTGCCCCCCAGATCTGACCTTCCCTAAATTCTTCAGCTACGTCAGCCCTCCCCTCTACCTCCTAAATGAACGGATTGCCTTTTCTTTCCCTCATGATGGAATTTCCTCTTGTGTACATACGGGCAGGTGGTGAGTCAGTAGCTTTTGGCATTACTTCTCTATGGGCTCCTCAGCAGGAAGTTCAGCCAGGGGTTGGAGCGATTGCTAAACACTGAGAACTTCCCAAGAGCAGTTTTCTAGAGTGAACAAACTGCCTGCTGGGAACTCTGATGCCTGCCCTCCACCAGGACCATCACCCCGAGACCCACACACTGGACTCTGGTTTTGTTCAATTCCAAGAAAACTGTTGGTTCCCACGATTTCTAGAACAGTAACATTATATATAGAACAGGCAGAATTAGTCACCTATCTGTCATGCTCCATGTGGGCAGTCTGTCCAGCAGTCTCCTATTTATATTCCAGTGTTTGTCGCAGGTCCTTCAGGACATTCCTAGCAAGACCCCAGACAGCTTGGTCTCGCCCCTCTCCCTTTTAGTCCATGGAGGCATGGAAGGGCCAGCCTGCTTCCTGTTGGTGGTCGTGGTCTCCAGTCCGCCTCCTTCTTAAAAACGCAGACTGGGGAGATGCGTCCTCAGGAGCACCTGCTTTTTAAAACAGGAAGGGTCTTGTCACGGTGCTTTCTCGGTCAGTTGTTTATTTAGGAGAAATGATATTTCCCCACTTCACATTTCCCTCCGCCTGGCCCCGCCCAGCCCCCAGCTCTTCGCGGACACCGCCTGGGCGGCCGTGAAGCACAGGCTTCTTTCGAGGAGCCCGGCTGCACCGCAGCTGCACAGAGTGGCCTCCGGCCCGGCCTCCTGTCTGCGTCTGCTCCGCACAAGCCCACAGGGAGGGCCCCTGTCGCGGTTTTGCAGTTATCCTGTTTCCATAGACGAAAGTGACCAGACGTCCCGCTTTTTAACAATTTAACAACGTCCCGTGGTGGTTTAAAATTAAAATAAATATATTGCAATACTATTTCTGCATTCTATGAAAATTTTTGTTGCTCCACATAGACCAAATTTTTAATCAAGGAACACCCCCTTCCCTTGGTCAATGGTGTCCCGCTTAAAATCTGGTCACTTTACCATAGACACATTTTCTGCTGGAGGTGTGTTTTCTTTTAGGGATATAGGCTCACCATCCAGGACGGCCAGAGGCTCCCTTTCGGCCTAGACCAAAGAATTGCACATTCTCAAGTTGACTGTAGAGTGCTGGCGTTTTAGCCATCCCTGGGAGACGGACACATGGTCCACATCTCTCTGCTGCTCCACACAAACAGAAAGGGGTATGACACATCAGTGCCAGCCAAGCAGGGGGCTGGGGGCTGGGGGAGAGACTTCACCAGTGACTCCAACTAAAGGGACCCCATTCTTAGCGGGACACCATGGACGGCGGGGCGTGGGGGAGGTTCTTGATAAAAAATTTGGTCTATCTGGAGCAACAAAAATGTTCACAGACTGCAAAAAGGTATTGTAATATTTTGATTTTAATTTTGAAACACCGCAGGCCGTTGTGAAACTGTTCAAAAGCGGATGCCTGGTCACTTTACCCAAGACCCACTTAGAAGTGGAGAAAGACCGGACCGTTCGAGCACACCAAGGGGCGCTTGGCCCACGTGGGCGCCGGCCGTGGCTGTGGGTGTGGGTGTGGGTGCGAGCCTCTGGGGTTGCCTCTGGTGTCCGCGCGGCTCTCTAACTCTGTGGAGCCCTCAGCGTTGCGCTCGGGGGTCTCCCGCAGTTGTCAGAGCACCAGCAGGGAGGGGCCTGAACTATCGTGGGGAGTAGCTGTGTGCCTTTGATTTTTTTTTTTTTTAACAGTCACTGCTCAGTGCCTCGGTTCTTACTATTCAAGTCGATAGTTCAAAGTCTGTGCGTCTCACAGCTGCAGCGTGGTATAGGCACACTAGGAAATCCGGGGCTCTGGTGGCCCAGAGGTGAAGCGCTCAGCTGCTTGTCCAAAGGCGGATGGCTCAGAGGCCACCCCTCCCACGGTGGCACCCCGTGCGGGCTTCCCTGCCGTGGGGGGCCCCTCGCAGCGGGAATCAGCTGCACAGCAGAGAACACGAACAGCAGCGACAGGGCAGTTTGTCCAGTGATCCTGGTTAGCCCGCCGCCAGTGCCACTGAGACCTGCCCTGCCCTGCCCCCAGCCCGCCCCCGTCCCTGCCAGGGTTCTCCCCCAGTGCATGCTTTCTGTAGTTTGAATCGTGAATGTTTATGTGTTTCGGTATGATATCCTGATACTATTTTAAAAACATGCATTCTGTACATTTATAAGGTATTTTATATTTTGTGCATGCTTATATATGTGTCTTACATATTTTTATGTAGCTATAGATTTTATAAACATCAATGTGTGAATTCCTTTCCCTTTTGTATACTGCCCCATGGCCTCACCCTTTTTAAAGGCCTGCATGTCAAGGGAATTTTCCATCATATACCTAACCTGCCACCTCTGTGTCGTAAGGGCCCATCAGGGCTCCTTTGACTGTGCTCTAGGAATGTTGTCTGTCTTGGCGCTAAGCTTCTGTGTTATTTACTTGTTTTTACTTACACTGGACTCGTGTTCCTTCTGCGCCTGTCTGTTAAATTCCGCCAGGATAGGACTTCCACTAGAATTTACCCCAGCCTCGGGCCACGCCACGTGGAACCCTCCGGCTTTCCCCTTGACCTGCTCCGGCGGGCCAGAGCAGGGGCAGAACTATTCCCTGGCTTAGCGCCTACAGAATTTGGTTGATAAAAAGGTGGCACTCCAAGAGGAAACAACGTCAGGGAGGAATGACGAGTCTTTAAGGAGCCCTGGCAGGGCTGTGGGCTAGGTGTGGGGCTGCAAACAAGATTGGTGGTTCAAACCACGACGTCGGAGAAAGAGGAGCTTTCTTTCTAGTCCTGTAAAAGTTGTACAGGCTCAGTCACCCTGTGGGTCCACATGATGGGTCTGTATCTGTAGGCGTGCCAAAATTGTAAGCGACTCGGAAGCTATCCAACTTTGTGTCTCTGTGTTTAACCTCCAGGTTTGCTCGTTTGTTCTTGTCTCTCCCATCTCTTTTCTTGGGCATCCATACTTCCTGAGTTAGTAGTCTGTCCAGCCTGTCTGCTAAAAGTGTGACATACTGAAGGAGGAGAGAAGAACTCCATATCTCATTAGTATTGTTCTTCATCAACAGTTTTGGCTTGATTGGCATCGTAGACAAAAAAAATGAAATTTAAGTGATTTATTGTGCATGCTGCATTTGTCTTATCAGTGATTATGTTGAAAGTTATTTCACTAATGTGAAAATATTTTAATGACGTGAACAGTTTATCATTTAGTCTAATCACCATTGCATGCTAGTGATTGTACATATCATTCAAATCTTTATTCCTCTCTTAAGATTGTATTTAGCTTGCCCAGTGGCACCAAGTCAGCTCTGGCTTATGGCATCTTTATAGGACAGAGCAGAACTACTCCTTGTGGGTTTCTGAGGCTGTGAATCTTGATGGGATCACATGGCTTCTTTTTCTCTTCCAAGAGGCTGGTGGGCCCAATCCACTGACCTTTCTGTAAACAGCCCAGAGCTAATCCCACTGGCTTCAAAAAGTTTGTGGGAAAATTCCATTTTCTTTTATTTCCATTTTTCCACACAGTTTCTAAAGTCCCCTCAAATATAAGCCTTCATTATATGCTTATGCGGGTGCTCAAGAAAGTCTGCAGTGAGATAACTTTTAGCTCATAGTTCCTAATATCTGCCCTCTTGGCATTTTTTCTAAGAGCTTCTCTAAGTTCGCAAAGATTCATTTCTTTTTCAGGTACAAATATATCTTCCTCTCCTCCCCTCTGTCTCTTTTTGTTCTTCATCATTGATTTATCCATAAAGTATTTATCTAGGGCCTGTCATCTGTCGGGAGCTGGTCTACTTATTAGGAAAACCAGTGGAGAAGCAAGCAGCCCAATTCCTGCCTTCGTGGGTCCCGATCATAGTGAACCAACCTGATGCTTCGAGGCCAGTGAAAAGGTCCCAAAAGGCAAGAAATACATGTACCACAAAAGACCATACTGACAGTTCTCATTTTCCCTCCTTTCACTTAGTGTTAAACATGATGCCTGGAGATGAAAATGTGTTTCAAACAGTTGCAAAATAATAATAATAAATAGTTGCAAACAGCTGGGACTTCACCCTTCTTCATTTTTACCTGAGGTTTTGCTTTAGTTTCCCACCACCCATCAGTTGCATAGAATTTGGATGCTATTTGATGGATGCAATACACCAACTTTTCCCTTTGGTGATTGCTTTTCTCTTCTCCGAGCTTGTCCCAAACTCAGGATACACAAAATTGTACTTTTGTCCCCAAACCAGCTTCTGCTTGCCTTATAGCTGTCATAGATCTAGATTTGTGTGTTTAGCCTGTCTTCAAGTCCGCTTCCAGAACACTCTTAGTTTCTCATGTTCTCCGAGGCCCTCCTTGTTCCACATTCAGCTTGCACAAAGCTCGTCTACTTTCTGCCCTGCTTCTCTTGGAGTCCTAGTGACCTCTAAGAGACTTCTCACATGTCTTCAGAAAGAACCGTTTTGTTTATTTGTTTACATCTGGATGTCTACTCCTGTTTCCAGGAGCTCCATTCGACCCAGGCTTAGGCTCATGGGTCATTCCAAGCACATTCTTTACAATCCCCCTGCTGATTCTCAGGTCCGGATAAGGTTGTCAGCAGTGGGAGGGTGGACAGGGGATGCAATGGGGGCTTGAAAGGGGGCTGGGATTCGATGGTCCTTGTTCAGTTGGTGGCTACCTTTTAGCAGACCCTTATGACCTGGGGTCGGGCAGTGGTTTCTTAGACATGGGCCTAAAACATTTCAGTAGCAAAAGAAAACGCTCGATGCCCTGGACTTAAAAATCAAAAACCTCTGTGTGTCAGAGGACACCATTCAGAAAGTGAGAAGTCAACCCACAGACTGGAGAAAAGTACATGCAAATCATATCCAAGTACTTGAAATTAGACTACATAAAGCATGTACCAAAAAGCTCTTACATCTCAAAAAGTAAGCAATCTAACTTTTAATTTATTTCAATTGTCGTTTCTTAAGAGAAGATACACAAATGGCCAACAAGCGCATGAAAAGTGGTTGAGTCTTATGAGCCACTAGGCATAAGCAGACGCCATTTCCCACCGTGAGAATGGCTGTGCAGACCCCTGGTGACACAGCGGTGGAGTGCTTGGCCGCCCGCCCACCAGCCAGCTGCTCTGCAAGAGAAAGCTGAGGCCACCTGTTCCTGTCGAGACGGCAGCCCGGAGACCCCGCGGGGAAGCTTTGTCTGTCCTCCTCAGGCACCCCCAGCCAGAAATGACTCAATGGCACTCGATTTAGGAGGTCGCTGCGATGAAGACAAAATGTTGACCAGGGTCTGCAGAGCTTGGAACTTTGTACATTGCGGGTGTCAGTGTCAAATGACACGGCCACGGGGGAAACCAGTTGGGCAGGTCATCAAAAGGTTCAGTACAGGCCTACCGGACCCCATAACTTAGCATTTTCACTTTTAGCTGTATATCCAACATCAGTGAAAATAGATGTCTACCCTTCCTACTCCCACCAGGGCAGTGATGCCACACACACAGAAAATAGATGCCTACCCAAGCCCTTATATCAGTGGTTCTCATCCTTCTCCATGCCATGTCCTTTTGTAATGCAGTTCCTCATGTTGTGGTGACCCCCCCCACCATAAAATTATTTTCGTGACTACTTCATAACTGTCGTGAAAGGGTCGTTTGACCCCCCAAAGGGGTCGAGATCCAGAAGTTGAGAACCGCTGCTGCGTGCACATGGTTTAGTCATTTAATAGAATATTATTTCCTAATAAAGAAGTACAAAGCATTGATACATGCTACAACATGGATTGACCTTGAAAGCCTTATGATTAATGAAAAAGAGCTGGCCACACCTGGTTCTGTGTATGCACATCGAGACCCAGAGTAGACAGGTCCATAGAGACAGACAGTAGATGAATGATGGTGTAGGCTGATAGGGTGGAGAGAAATGAGGACTGAGTGCGAATTTGCGTGGGACTTTTGAAGAGAGATGATGAACACATTCTAAAATTGACGACGGCGATGGCTGCACACCTCGCAGAAGTGGGCTTCAAATGGGCGAGTTGTGCGGAACGGGAAAGATAACTGTTGTGTCAGCTATTGCAGTCACTCTGGGTGACCTTAGAACAGCCGAGCCACACGTGATGTGACGGCCCGCCTCCTCCCTATTCACTGTGGTGAATTGGAGCCCAGCTTCATGGCTGCTGTGCCATGGAGAGCCAGCTCACTGATGGTTTCTCATGCCCTGCTTGACTTTCGCCTTCACCAAGCATGGCTTCATCTGTATGTGTGTGTGTGTGTGTGTGTGTGTGTGTGTGTGTGTGTGTGTGTGTGTGGTCACTGCCCTGGTGGGAGTAGAAGCTCAGCCTTGCTCCTGGAGAGCTGCTGCTGGATTTGAACCATTAGCCCGGGGGGCCGCAGTCCTGCACACAACCACTAAGCCACCAGGGCTCAGCGCATGTTCTCATCTTCATCCAGCCAGTCATTCCTCCTGGTACGGGAACCGTTAAATAAGATCAAGCAAGAGTGGGGCAATGACAAGAGTGTGTTATGACCTAAGATGATCGTTAATTGCTGTTCAAATTCTGTGTGTCTCAAGTCTAATAAAGTCTAAACCCTGGAGGGAGAAGGAATGAAAGGCAAGAAAAGCAGTGGTCCTCAAGTCCGAGGTTGAGACTCTTGTATCACACGGATACTCCTTTGCCATCATCTTTCTTATCCCAGACCCTACAGAACTCAGTGTCTGGTTTTGTTATTGTCTCCCAGCATTGCTAGCAAGTTAATTTCAAGTGTGGTCCTTTTGCTTCAGTTCTTCCCTCACCACCTCCCAGAATATTCTTTCCCCTCTCCACCTCTTCCTCTCCAGATCCTGGCCATTCTGATCCACTTCCTACTGGGGTCTTTCCCAAGGAACAACTCTTTGGGGTCTCTTGTAGATGCTAACATGTTAGCCCAAGGGAGGGGCCTATATTTGCATGAACGAAGGAAATGGAGCAATATTTTTCAGGAACTATGACACTGTGAATAATGATCAAGCCAAGCTTGGCTCATAGCAGTCCTAGAGAACAAGGTAGAACTAACTGCCCCTGGGTTTGGGTTTCCAAAATGATTCTTTCTCCCATGGTCTGACTGATGGTTTCAAACTGTTGGTTACCCCCAGGCTCCTCTGTGAGTACTATGCTCCAGGAAATAAGGAAAGACATTGTGACGGGGAGCAGCTCCAGAGCCCAAAGGAGAAGACTCACTTGAATGGAAAGACCGTTTTTTGGTTCCAGACAGCTCGCCAGGCTTCAGTTCTACCAGCGTTGTGCCCCTGCCTCGGGAGCCCCTCCGATCCACACCAGCCCGTGGAGGAGTCCTCTCCACTCCTTCACTCATGCGTCCACATTGGCTGGGAAGATTTTCCCTTTCAGGCGCATCGTCTTTCTTCCTCTTTTTTTCCCCAGTTGTCTCCAGGCAGGTTACTAACTAGGCACTGGTGGATAGGTCTCTCCCAGGTGTGTCTGTTCCTCGTCAGACCCCACCCCTCTCTACTTTAACTGCATATGCCTGCACTTTTCTTCCTTGAAACCAAAGTGAACACCGCAATTGTTTTCATCTTCCCCCCATTTTCTGACAGTGTAGCAGAAAGTGCCCAGAGGCTGGCAATGAGAGCCGCAGCGACGAGACGTTTCCCACACCCTGGTTGTTCCGCTGTGGAAATATTGATCGGGGAGACCCGAACTTTGAAAATAAATTACAGGCTTCACACATTTTCATAAATGGTGGTTGCTCTCACACAGATCATTTAAAATCTCGGAAAACAAATTATGCTATAACTGAATGTCACCGAACTAGCCATAATTTTCACTTAGGAGATGTGCATTAATATTGAAGATTAATGTCAACCCCTGGGAAGGAGCCAGCCAGCCTTGAGAGCACTATGCTCGCGATGAAGCTGTCGAGGTCTCATAAATAATGTGTGTATTGAGCAGGGGGAGGTGGGTCAAATCCTGTTAAACTCGTTAACAAATGGATCGGAATACTGTAGGCCATTCATTAGGGGAGCCAGCTGTAATGAAAGAAAACTTGTCATGGCGGGCAGGGAGCAGTGGTTTAGCGTGAGCGTGCAGTGCCTTAGATGTGGGAGTAAGAACATTACATGGAATGGTATACGAGAGACCGGCTTGCAAGGTCAGAAGATTTTTATGTGCTGTCTATAGGAAATCGGAGGAAAGAGGTGGGTTTCGTTGTTGACTCTTGGTCATTGAGTCTAGCTGTTGGTGCCAGCTGCGTGCTGTAAACATGATGTAAAATAGGTACTTCCCCCTTTAGTTGTCACACCCTAATCACGCCCTTCATTCTCACACATTTTTCAGATAAATAAAAGTCTAATAGTTTTCTAAGCCTGACATTGTCTCTGAAGCTTGTTCCCTTTGATATTGTTTAGTTTGGAAAGATTGCCAAATCTGATAGATTAAATAATCAAGCTTCTGCCACCAAGTTTATGCCTTCCACATCCTGGCAGAATAAATGAATAGCTAAGTAACCAATTGTAGATAAAGTACATGTGGTTCAGAATGAAAACTCTCCTACCTATTTTAAACTGCTTATTAGAAAAAAAATCATAAACCAACTATTTGAAATGCATTCACTGACATGTTGCACTCTCAATTCAAAATACAGACAAACAAAAACTTTATGATTCTCTCTTCTGGCTGTTGCAGTCCAACCACACAAATGCCATAGTCCGTCAGTTGCAACAAAATCATTTCTCTCTGCCCCTGAAAAGAGGATGGGCACTTATAGAAGAGAACCCAGCAATGGTCTTTAAGAGAAAACTAAGAAGAAAGCTAAGATCATATAGGTATAGATACATAGGTCAGTGAGCATGTATGAATAAAGAACCCAGAACTAAATCCATCCACCTACACACAAGTGATTTTTGACAAAGGATGGAGACACATCAGATGGGGGAAGAGATAGTCCCCCAACAAAGGTGCTGCAAAATCGGATTTACATTTGCAGACCAATGATACAGAACGGGACCTCACGCCATAAAAACCTGCTCACAATGGGTTAAAGATCTAGATGGACGCTTTAGAACGATAGTAGTCATCAGTGGAGAATGATGAGGGCAACAGCTGCGCAAATGCGCTTGACATACAGTGGACGCACGTCTGGACTGCGATAAGAGTTGCAAGAGCCCCTAACAAAATGATTGAAAATCAGTCAGTAAATAGATAAATAAACTTGGGGACATGAGCCAATGGTCTGGCTCAAAACAAAGCACAACCAAAAACGTCATCAATGAAAAAGCGGAGGGATCCGAATACATGGCATCAGTGTCCTAGTAAACATAATGAACCTCGCAAGAACACACACACACACCCGCACGCACACGGCAGAATGCATACCTGACACCTCTTGAAACAAGGCGCTGGTGTATCAATAGACTTCACCATAAGAGTAAAAAGAGGACCCACGGACTGAGGGAGGAATTCAGACAAGAGACACAGAAATCCCTTCAACAAGAAAAAGATGAGTAATCATCTCATTTAAAAAACAAACAAACAGGCAGAGGACATGAACAGGCAGCCCTCCAAAGGCAGCCAACAGATGAGAGAAGGTGCTGGTGCTCCCTCGCCATTCTAGACTTGCAAATCAGAGCAGCAATGAGACGGCGCCTCCTACTGGCATGAGTCACAAAGCCCGGCGAAACATCAAGTAACAAACGCTGGCAGAGATCCCGAGAAACTGGAACCCTCATTACACTGCTGGTGGGATTGCAAGACAGTACCACCACCGTGGAAAGTGGCACAGCGCTTACTCAACAACTGGAGATAGAAATACCACGTGACCCAGCAGTCCCTCCACTTGAGATAAACCGTAAGGAATTTGGAGGGGAACACGGGCAACTTTATGCACACCCATATTGGTTGCAGCTTTGTTCACAATACCAAGACCGTGGAAGCAGCCTAAGTGCCTGTGGCGAGAGAATGGATGAATATATACACGACGCAGCACGCTGCATCATTCGAGAATGAGGATGAAACTGAGCCACCGCCCAACATGGGTGGATCAGGAGGGCATTTGGCTGCGGGAAGTTAAGTCACAAGAGGACACATATTTCATGGGGCCCTGGCAGCCCCCCTTCCCCCAAACAAAATCAAGAAAAGGGTTTTCATACTAAAAGGCAAGACTTTGATGATTACCAGGGCTGGGAGGGGAAGATAGGGGAGGGATGTAATCAGCTAGAGGATAGAGAGGTGTTAACTTGGCTAAAGGAAGCTGGAGGACAAAGAAGAGAGGGGGAGCAGGAGGCTTGATGATTTATTTAAGTTGTTGAATGCCATGATGATGATCTGATATGTAAATCCCTAACTAAGCCACAGCAAAATGTTAAAAAGGACCCTCTTTTAAAATTAAAAAAATTTTTATACTGTATTGCATATTTGCGCTTCCAGTCTAGCTGGACTTGTAAGGTAGAGTTAGGATCATGATAGTTGTGGGGAGGAAGCATTTAAGAACTAGAGGGGGAAAAAAAGAACTAGAGGAAAGTTGTATATTTCATCATTGCTATACTGCTCCCTGACTGGCTCCTCTCCTCCCTGTGACCCTTCTGTAAGGGGATGTCCAATTGCCCACAAATGGGCTTTGGGTCCCCACTCTGCATTCTCCTTCATTCACAATGATGTGTGTCGTGTTTCTTCACGCTAAATACCTGCTCTCTTCGACCCCTTATGATCACTCAGGCTGCTGTGCTTCTTCCATGTGTGCTTTGTTGCTTCTGTGCTAGATGTCAGCTTGTTTGCCTTCAAGCCTTTAAGACCCAGATGCTTTATCTTTTGGTAGCCAGGCACCATCAGCTTTCTCCATCATGTTTGATTATGCACCCCTTTGTCTTCAGCGATCGTATTGGGAGGGTGTGCGCACTATGATATGATTTTTGTTCTTGATGCCTGATAGCTAACTCTTTGCACACTTCATGATCACACTGGCTGATATGTTTCTTCTATAGTGGGCTTTGTTACTCCTGAGCTAGATTTACCTTCAAACCTTTCAGACTCTAGACGCTATATCTTTTGATAGCCGGGCATCATCAACTTTCTTCACTATTCTTGCTCATGCCCCCACCTGTCTTCAGCGATTGAATCAGGAAGTTGAGCACATAGTGATATGTTTTTTTTCCTGTTTAATGCCTGAAACCTGATCCCTTTGACACCACGTGACCACACAGACTGATGTGCTTCTTCCATAATGGGCTTGGTTGCTTCTCAGTTAGATGGCTATTTGTTTATCTTCAAGCCTTTCAGACCCCAGATGCTATATCTTTTGATAGCTGGGCATCATCAGCTTGCTTCACCACATTTGCTTATGCACCCATTTGTCTTAAGTAATTGTATTGGCAAAGTGAGCGTCATGGAATGCCAGTTTCATAGAACAAAGTATTCTTGCCTTGAGGCAGTACTTGAGTGAAGGCCCAAAAGGACCCTCTTTGTATAGAATATCCAAAGTTATCTGTTTCTAGGAGTTCCATTTGTTGGGATTTTTTGCCAACCTCTCCAGCCCTACTGTCTTACAAAAAAAAATATTTTTTACAGGATTCTGTGTGTACAGACTTAATTTGCCTTAAAAATTCATTTCGTCCAAAAATCATACTTATTTGGTGCAACTTGAAGTGTAGTTTTATTGACACTCAACATTTACTAAGTACCCCCTGAGGTGAAATGGTGTACTGGTTAATAGGAACAAGTTTGAGATAAGTGAGACACTAGGTGTTGTTGGGGACCTAGAAAAAAGAAAGAGTAGGTATGTGCTTTCCAAGAGTTAGAAGGGTGTATTAGATATATGCAAACAACTAAAATTTAAGATACATACAAAGTCATGGGGAGTACAGAGAAGGTAGAGGACTCTTACTGGAGACCCGTGAAAACTTAACAAGCCAGCCCACTGTCGTTGGCTGAATCCCCACGCTTGGTGATCCTGCAGGACAGAGGAGAGCCGGCCCCGGGGCTCGGAGGTTTTACATCCCTGTGGGAGCAGAGAGCCTCGCCTGTCCCTAGCAGAGAGACTGGTGCATCTCATCTGGTTAGCAGCCCGGCCCATAATCCCCTAACTTCCCCAGAGCTCCTTGAAGACTGTGGAGAAGAGACCCTTCTTTCCTTTGATGACTGAGAATATAGATTTCTCACGAAGTGCTCCTGTCGACCCTGACTTCCAATCTCCTCGTGATCATACAGTTAGTTTCGCACCTCCGGAGGCCGGGTAAGAGGCGGCACGGGCGCTAGTACGTAGCCGGCTGCCCCTGACAATATGAAGGATGACTCCAGCATCAGAAGGTGAGGAGAGGATGATCCCCATTAATTTTATAGCATTTTAACTTAATGATTCCCCCATGAGTCCCTGCTATGTGTATTAACAGAAATGATATCCCTCCCACTTACCAAGTGATGGAAGACATTAACAGGTAATAAAGCCTAGGGAAGGCGCTCTGGAGATTGGGGTGTAGAGGTGTCAGCACAGCCCTGGGGACAGAGAAGAGGGAGCCATTGGCAGGAACTTTGAGGGGGAAATCACTAAAGGTCATGTTGATCTGAGGAAGAGGTAGGGCAGAGAGAGGAATTCTCATGAGAAAGGCACATAAACAGAGGATATAAATCGTCTAGCGATACTCGAAGGCCCGGGAGTGCTTTGGAAAGGCACCGTGGGACGTGGTTTAAACAGGGACGGATTCCAATAAGCAGAGTCAGCATGTGCTCAGGGCAGTGATTCTCACCCTTCCTGATGCAGAAATCCTCGAATACAGCTCCTCCTGTTGTGCCGACCTCCAGCACCATAAAATTATTTTCGATGCTACTTCATAACTGTAATTTTGCTCCTGTTATGAATCATGTAAATATCTGACATGCAGGATATATTTTCATTGCTACCAATTGAACATCATGAAAGCACAGTGATTAATCACAAAAACAATGTATAATTAAATATTGTGATATATTTATTTCTAATGACAAATAAATGAAATTTCGTCTTGAAGCATGGTGTAGCATGGGTAGCAGGCCAGACGCCGGGCACTCATAGGTGGGCACATCTGCATGGAGGTGGACCCGCTTGGCCACGGAGAGAGGAGCAGCGTCTCAGTTCCTAAGACCATCGGAAAGATGTTTTTTTCAATGGCCTTAGGAGACCCCTGTGAAAGGGTCATTCAACCCCCACAGGGGTCATGACCCACAGGGGGAGAACCGCTGGCTTAGGGCATCCGCAAAACCATCAACAGCTCACAAGCTGTCCAAAGGACAGGCTCGTAGATGGCAGGCAGCAGGGACACAGAGAGGCGTGTGAGCACTGCAGTGCAAGGGAACGCAGTTGAGTGACGGGGCAGAAGCGCACATCGCTGTGGACCCCCCAGGCCTGAGGATGTGCTGCTGGAAATCAAAGGAGCACAGGATTATGAGGGCACCCGAATAATGAGCACACCATCTTCCTACCACATGCTGGGCGTTCGCGCAGTTTTGAAGATGAGGCACAGTAGATTTTTGTCTGGAAGCAGTTGATTGCTCTCTCTCTGCCCCCCCCCCCCCCACTGCTCAGTTAATTAATCTATCTATCTATATGTTTTAACCACTTTTACTTATCAGTGGTCAGGAGCAGATGGCCTGGTGATGGTGTGAGGTTCTTGGACTGCTAACAGCAAGATCAGCGGTTCAAGCCTCCAGCTACTCCTTGTGCGAAAGATGAGGCTTAAAGATGTAGCTCTTTTAAAGAATTACAGTCAAGGGCTGAGCCCCGGTGGCATAGTGGTTGAGTGCGGGACTGTGGCCCATTGGCTTGGCAGTTCAAATCCAGCAGCAGCAGCAGCAGCAGCAAGGCTAGGCCTCCCACTCCCACCAGAGGGCAGTGATGCACCCCCACCCCCCAAAAAAAGAATTCCAGTCTTGGAAACCCACAGGGTCAGCTCTACCCTGTCCTGTGAGGTCTCTGTGAGTCAGAATCCATCTGATAGCAGCGAAAGACTCTCTAATGAGGAACTCTTAAAACATAGTTAGACAACATCTATCTAATCCGTGTCGGGAAGTGCATGCTATAATGGATTCAGTCCTGGAATCCTACACTTAGATTTTGGCTATGTTTGAAAATATCGCCCAAGAGCAGACACAAAAAAGAGACACCCAGAGAGAAGCTGAAAATGGCACAAACACTAGAGAATGTATCTATGTTGGTTTGTGGAGTAAGACGTTATTTCATCTTCAGCAGACAAGGCAAGTTCTTCATAATTCAGAAGTCAATCTAAAGATGGGCACAGACTTCTACCAGTATTTAGCAGGGCATTTGCACAATTTAAGAGAAGGTTCTGAAAGCAACAAAATGAATACTACCAAATCCAATTACTGTGCAGTTCACCATCGTGAAGCACAAGAGGGAGAGAATTGACAGGCGTGCTCCAGCAGCGTTAAGAGCAAGGCTTTGCCATCCTGGTACATCTGTTGCATAAAAGTAGGGCCAAGAGTGTGTGAGGTCCTTTTAATACAGTCTCCTTCTTTAACACGGGGAATTTGTCCAGCAAAGAATCCAAGAAATAAGTGCAGGCTCGTCCTGATGACTTAAAATGCAAACTCATCTGGAGAATGCAGCTGTGTCCTTTTGATGTGAAAGCCAAGTTTGCAGATTCAAGAAAGACCAATTTGGTTTAGGCATTGTAGAGTGGAAGATAAAATATATTGTGTATGTTGAGATTACTTCATGCATACTCTTAAGTTTAATTTTCACAAACCGCACACAGAATGTTCATTTTTTTATCCTGAAAGATATTTGAAAAACCTCCGCTTACTTGATGATCCAAGAAAGACTCCATTCGTTACCTTTTTAAAGTAATAAAGTAGATATTGTTTAGAACTTAATTGTGACAAAATCATTGAAATTTTTTCCCTTCAAGATACACACACACACAACTTTTTATTATGATTTGGGTGAAAATTCACAGAGCAACTTAGTTTTACAATTATCCATCAACATTCTGATTTGAGGTACTAATTTTATTTTATTTATTATTTATTTTGGGGGGGGCATCACTGCCCTCTGGTGGTGGGACTAGGAGGTTCAGCCTTTGTTCTGTGGAGCTGGAATTGAACCTCCATTCCAGTGGGCCACAGTCCCGCTCACAACCATTACGCCACCGGGACTCAGCCCTGAGATATTAATTTTAATCCGCACAATGTAACAACCCTCTTCCCACTTTTCCTGTGTTTACAAAAGTGGTTTTTCATTTCACCACTGCTCTCCCTTCCTGCCTTCTGCAGTCTATCTCAAGGCACATGATGCCCTATCAGTCCCTTTCTGGCACTGTCTATTGTTGGGAACCTTGCGAGGGAGTTCACGCCCATGCCTGTAGCGTGTTGTAAGGGCCAGAAGTCTTGAGGGAATTTGTCTGTTTTTATCAGACCAGTAAAGCTGGTCTACACACACACACACACACACTTTTGTTCCACATTGTTCTACGTCCCTACCCAGGATGTCCCATTGTGTGATGTACCTTTCAGCACTATTGGTAGTGGGAGTTGGGCCCCATCTAGATGTAATCTCAGATTCATGAAGTCTGGGGTTCTTGTGGTCACTTTGTCCTTTGGACTAATTGTTTCCATGCATTTTTGTTTTGCTTCACTCTTTTATGTTCCAGAGAGGAGACACCGATACTTGCCCCTTAGTTGACTGCTCAAAAGCTTTTAAGGTCCCAAAAGTCGGATGTAGAACAAGGTCTTTGTAGACTGTGTTGTACTAGTTGACCGTGGTGCCTCAGTTCTGAAACTTTGGGTCTGAGGCCCCAAGTCCAGCACCTTAGTCCCTCAAGGTGTTTGATGCTAACAAGTTTTCATAACTTTGCCTCCTTTACTCCTACTATGTGTTAAATTTATAGCACATTACTAATGCATATATAAAAATGTTGTGTTAGTCCGGGTAGACTAGGGATTTTCATATGTATAAGAGAGAACTTTATATACAGGAGCAATTGAATACTGAGAAAACATTCCAGCCCAGTTCAGATCAAGTCCATATGTCCAATATTAGTCCATATGTTCAATACCAACCCATACATTCCTCTCCAGACTCAGGACACACATGCAATGAAGTCGAATGCAGAAAGATCACAGGTCAATGGGTGAAAAGTGTTGTGGATCCAGTGGCAGTAGAGGCATCTCAGCGCTGGCAGGGGGCGCTCCACGTGGGCTCCTTCAGCTCCAAGGCCCTAGTGTCGCTCCTTGTGTCTTGTCAGCATGCATGTCACCCAGGGCGTCTGTGTCCTGCCTCCGAGAGCTATTTATCTCCTTAGTGCCTGAGTGACAGGCTAAACTCCACCCCTTCACTCTTTCTCCCCACCCCCTTCACTCTGAAGTCTCAAATTGACAGCAGATTATGTAACTACTACAAATGTCCCCTGTGAAACCTATGTACCACCCATGTGTCGGTATCACGCACATATGCTGGCTGAATACATGAAGGGCAGCATACATGAAGAGGAAGGGCTCCACAGAGCCTCAGTGTCTCAGGCCCTCGTCAGAGAAGCTGGATTATGCATTAGAAGAATATGTATTAGAATTGGAGGAAGGCTTATGAAACCTTTGATATGCAGAGGACACAACCTTGCGAGTTGAGAGTGAGGACTTGAAGCATCTGCTTAGGAAGATTAAGGACTGTATCTTTCAGTCTGGATTACAACTCAACGTAATGAAATTCCAAATTCTTACAACTGGACCAACAGGCAACATCATGATGAACAGAAAAAAGATTGATGCTGTCAAGGACTTCATCTTGCTTGGACCCACAATCAGTGCTCATGAATGCATCAGTCAAGAGATCATGCGATGCCTTGCATTAGGTAAATCTGCTGCACAAGACCTCGTTAAAGAATTGAAAAGCCAGGTTGTTAAGAGGAATACCAAGGCCAGAAATATAAATTAGGTTGGGGTGGGGATTATCCTTAAATACGTGATGCTGGAAGTTGTGGAACCAGAAAGTTAGCCCTGAGAAAATACAGAGCAAGAGAAATCAGGCAAAATTAGGAAACGGCTTAGTGGAAGACATCTTGTGTAGAAGGTAGTCAGGAGGGGAGGGGGCAGGGCCCGGATGGAGGGGTGAGGGATTTCTAACTTGTGCCCTGTCAGTGCTGGAGGCTAACTGCAAGGCCAGTGGGTCAAACCCTCCAGGGAGAAAGGCTGTCTGCTCATGTACAAATTTGCAGTCTCCAAAATCTTATCTACAGTCAGAATTACTTGATGGCAATA